>JAJMGV010000104.1:0-35233 GCA_030582695.1 [Candida] golubevii
TCTCAAAATCCCAGGAAAACCTCAAGCCGTGTGGACGATGGGGCCTAAAAAAGACACGGGGAAACCCAAGGCCCGGCTGAAGGCACCGAAAACGGTGAAATCGCCCAAGACGTCCAAATCAACAAGAGTGCTGAAGCCCGCTTCGGGGAAGCTGAAACTGGAAAAGGTGGAAACACCGAAACGCGTTAAAAGTGCCGTTAAAAATGCCGCTAAAAACGCTGCCAAAAGCGACGCCAAAACCAATAATGACACGCCGAGAGGAGCAACGAAAAAAGGCGCCAAGAAGCCAAGTCTCATTCTTTCCCTTCAGAGTAGTCCGGCGATTAAAGACCGAACTGGAAAGAAAGAAGGATCGTCACAACAGCCGCCGTTGATGCGGGCGATTCCGAAATTGCACTACGAAAACAACGAACGCAAGTATCGCCCGCTCGTGGAGTCATCTGCGGACGGCTCGCTTGCATTCATAGAGCCTGAATTGGCTCCGCCCAAGCCGGGGATTTCGGGCCATACGCTTGAAAGCTTACCACCTGCCAAAGCAAAGCGTGGCGCCGCAAATGGCGGAAGTGGCGAAAGATGGCGGAAGAATAAAGCCGCCTCGGCGCAAAACTTCATTGAGCCGCCCAGTGACGAGCAAATTGAGAAGCGTGAGGCAGGTTACAGAAAGCATTTGGAGACAGGGAAACTGGAGCTTCTAACAGATGAGTCGGGCATCCGCTCAGAAACTAAGGCGCCTACACGGAAAAGGGAGCGACTGGCCCGGAAACAACAGATGACCACAACCATCGAAATTCCGCCAACCCCCACTTCACTGAACAAGTCACAGGGGAGCCCGGGGTCGATTTCGGTCAAGCGGATCAAGATCATATCGCCCAAACGGTCAAATGCATTACTTGGCACAAACGCCGTTTCCACACCACCTGCTGAGCCAAGTGACCCCAACGATAATGACGATTTTTGCTTCACATGTGGCGGCACGGGAGTGTTCATATGTTGTGATTCGTGTCCCAAATCACTCCATCTTCTCTGCTGTGATCCGCCCTTAAGAGACGTGCCTGAAGATAACTGGAACTGCAATGAGTGCATGGCCCGCTTGGGCCACACCGATCGGAAAGTGTGGAACGACTTGGGGATGTTTGGGCCATTGGTGAACTCCATCTTCGGGCGAAACCCGACGGAATTCCGCTTGCCGAAGCGCCTCCGAAACGACACATTTATTGGTGTGACCACCGGGGAGAATCACGCTTATGCCGACACACTGGTGAAGCCTGAAATCTCCTACACCAAGGCCAATGGTGCGCAAATCCCAGGCTTCAACAAAGACGAGAGCCTTGACATTGACGATCTTTACGACAAGGAAGGCAACCCCTACTTGTGTTATAAGTGTGGGCTTTCAGGGCTACATCGACGTACGCTCACTTTCTGCGACTATTGTCCGTTACTGTGGCACTTGGACTGCTTGCCAATGCCCATGTGTCTGGCGAAAACACGGGGGCAAAAGTGGCGGTGTCCAAATCACGTGGAGCTGCTCTTGCCCACGTTTTGGCAGGAGCGCCGCAGCTTCAAAGACGCGTTGGTGCTTGATGCCGCAGCTCACAACAATTTCCTTCGCTTTTTTCTGGCAAGCAACTTTCTTGTCAAGCATACGGACCAGCCCTATCTCGCAGGGGGGAAGGACCAGGTGTTGGAAAAGTACCAGCAGTTCCAAAACCGCAATTTCTTCTCCGCGGATACGGAGGCTATCGATAAATGGACCAAAGAATATGAAGCCAGCCCAGATCCAGAGGAAGAAACGGAGTCCGGGGTTAACGTCACTCCGGACTATCTTCAGAACTATTCTACAAACGACCTGATTGTTGCCAAGACGGGGGGAGCACTGACGCGACTTCTTCTCATGACAAACGCCGACGACCCGGCCCAAACGCCCTTCATCTATCGGGTTCCTGAGCAGCAACTACTCCTTGACTTTGTGCTGAGCGCAAAGAACAAAAAACGGGCTATTCTTAGAGACATTGACACCTACGATGCAAAAATCCACCACGAACATACCAGAGACTTGGACGCAGTGAAGGCGCTTCTTACCATCCACAACGGGCGCAATGACAACGGTACGAATGAAGACGGTACCAACAATGTGGTCCAATCTAGCGAGCCTCTGAAAAACGGATTCAAATTCCAGGAAAACCCCGCCGCAATTCCCATCGCCAACCCCATCGCAAACCCCTATCCAGCACCGCCTGGTAACATTAGCATTAGTGCCTCAGAACTCGACGAGCTCCAGCAGATTCGCCGGCTCCTCCAGGCCAAAGGCAAAGACGCCGTAGCGCAGTTCTTGGCATCTTAGATACATAGATTTCACGACAATATACAAATGCATTCATTGGGATCTTTCCTTCTCTGGAACTATCTATCTTCATCTATGTACAAGCAGCATACTCTCGTTACTGCCTCGTTACTGCCTCGTTACTGCCTATTGTAGTCTCACCTTGGGCAATGGAATGTGTGGAATCTCCTCTTCTGGCACCGGCTCCGCCTTGGTGGCTTGTACTAGCTTCTCAAGAATCCACCCCGGCTTCCGGTTGTTGCACTCAATTCGGGTGATATCATCAGCAGATCTATGGATGAAAACCGCACAAGGAACCTGTGGATAATCCTCCGCCATTTCCGGCTTGACTCTCGTCACTACAAAATCCACATTGTCGTTATGGAACCTCAACACGGGAAAGTTCCATTTCCAGAAATGGTTCAACCCAATCATTCTGCGCTGAGCCACCTTGTGCATAATCATAATTTCCACCAGCTTCACGTCCGGAGGAAACCTGTACGCTGTTTTTTTGTCGCCTGCTATGAGGTTCAATCTGGCCACCTGTCTCAAAATCTTGTGTCCAGGCAAGCCTTTCAAGTAGTCTTTGAGCGCACCTTTCTTCATTTTCAGAGAAGCGTTGGAGAGAGCCTGTTGAGGGAATATTGAGTGATGATGAGACAAATTGATTGATGCAGAGGCTCTTTGGAAGGTCGTGCGCGAGGCCAACTTCGGGTGCGGTGAGGGCCTCACCGTGAGGCTGCGAAAACTGGGTCTGACTTGGAGAGAGCTGTGATATGGAGGAGGATGATGTATAAGATTTTAGGGAATAAGTCAGTTTTTAAGGAAGAGAAGTTTGCAGCTAGGGGATGTAGTACACTGTTGGACGGAGAGTGTTTTTAGAGTTGTGTGTTTCAATATTTGGAGATTTTTTGCTTTTTAAATTTGTGCGGGAGACGAGAAAAAGGCAAAGTATAAGAAATGTTCAGTGGTAATAGTTTCTAATGCTTTTTTTTTTTTTTTTTTCCTTTTCTCTCTCCCAAGAACAAGATTCGGCTATACACTTTTTGGAACCGAGGATAGATTTTTTTTTTACGGCTAGAATAAGAGTTCAGGAAGCTATACAAATATTTTCAAATTTCACAAAAATATCGTCGATAAATGTGCTCATTGGTCTCACTTTTTCTCCATGAACAAGCAGAAGGCGATCTCTAATCAATCAGGTAATAAAGAAAGATCGATAACAAAGAGGATGAACTGGAATGTGTATATTCCGGATTTTGATCGTTCAAGACATTGTGGTATTTAGAATAATCCGGCAGAAAATGAAACCAACTAGTATCATTAAACTTGTCAACTGTGGTTTAGTAGGGAGGAGTTGCAGTAAGTGATTGAGATTTTCGCGATAAACCGGAACTTAAAGGCTGAGTCTATGTTCGAGCGAGAGCAGAAAGATGGGGTCTCGTGGGTTGGACCAATCTACTAAAGGGAAGAAAGAAAGAAAGAAAGAAAGAAAGAAAGAAATAAATAAAAACTCGAAAAAATAGTGGCCAAAAGATTACAGAAAATCTCCGACAAATAAAAGAGTTAATGTAAATTGAATACAATCAAACCCCGATAAGCCGGATCGATCTCAGCATTGGGCTTTTCAGGGGTTCAGTGAGGGTAAGTTGTTTGATTACGTGCGGATTGGGTAAATTACTCACATGTAGGGTGCGAAATTAGCCTTCAATCGTAGAATGGTATTAATGAAAATGTTCAAGAATTAAGCGTCTTTTACAGAATGTGGTACTCGTTGATTCTCGTAAATGAATGGTTGTGCTAGCGTCCTCACACAAATATTCAAACAGCATTTAGAAGTCTGAAATCGCTTCATCTTGCGTTGTCCCCTGGATGGTCAAATCAACTACTTCCTCAGCTAGCGGAAGGACACATTTTTGCCTTTCTGAATTTCAACCACAATGTCCTTTGAACTGCGAACACGACTGCAAACAGCGAAGCCCGGCTGTCTTGGCTGTCTAAATATTTGTTCTTGTGCCCTTGGCCCTGTCCAATTTTGAAAATCGTCAATCTTCATTTGGACCAAATGCTCCCTCCGAGCTGAATGAATATTCGCAATGAGTTCACGATAAGCTGCCAGAATATTTGGCAAGCCACCTTCAAAATGTGACAAGAAATGGGGCAACTCATTGGCGGCTCTGACGGCTGCACTGTAATTCAAATATTGACACTCTGCTGCACATCACTCGGTACTTGTACTTGCTTCAGTATCCTCGCTTGTTTCGTCAGCCTTAGTAAAAAGCCAGTTACAAGCCAGTGACAGGCCAGTGACATTCCTCCACTTGAGAATAGGTTTGACCTGAAGATTTAGCATCATCAGAGTATACAAAATCGTAAATGATGATGGGATCTTCGATATCTGCGACTTCCACGACTTTGTTATAAAGCTCGATACGCTCTTCGGAGCGGGATAGTCCTCCTCAGACAAGGTGCTCTTCCTAAAGCAGTTTTGAACCGACACAGCAATGACTTTATCGACCCAAGCCTTATGGCACCACCATACAGCATGTGTGAGAGAAATCCTCGGTTTTATCTGTAGCGGAATCTCACCAATATCTCGAGTATTGTTTGCCGTCTCGTAAACCAAAAGGTGCTCCGTCAAAACATGCATACACCCTCAAGTTCTAATTTGTACTTTCATCCAAGTTAATTTCTTTGAAGCCCATTCCCTTTATTCGTCCAAGCCTCTTCCTTCGTGAAATCCCGATGTGTTTTTGACTTTCCGATGAAAGGAAGTGGAAGCTTAGCAGAGCCAGCGGCTTTTCTCTGCCTTTGGTCCTGGTAATGAAACTGTCGAAAGACGCCTCGAAAGGTTCCGTCTCCAGTATAATCCACTTTCGTCCATGTCGTACACATCGGCCTTTTAGTATTCTTTTGCGATCCGTCGAACTGACTTCATCTCTTCACGAGCACCTTCGGGAATCGACACAGCCTTCCGATATTTCTTTCTGGAAGAGATTCCGTGTCTTCTTTTGAACTTTTCAACCCATCCATTTGACCATTTTGGAACCGGCAAGGGTTTACCAGTGTCAGGGTTCGTTTTTGCTTCAGCAGGAAGATTTTGCCAAATCAAAATTCCATTTCTAATTATTTCGTCTTCTGAGGGGGATATTCCTCTTCTTTTTTGTCCTAATTGCCACTCAAACAAACACCGGTCCATTACTGGCCATTGTGATTTGTTATTCCGGACAGTTAAATCATCAACCAGTTCAACATCTAAGTGACTCCATCTTTTTGACAAAACATCTGAAACGGTTGACCTGTTAGTCCTTATTTTGAGCGTTGTTTTCGCCCAGGGAATCAAGTCTTTTTGTAAACACCCCGAATCATGAAAGTGTTTCCTCAAGAGACGCCGTTTCCTGTTGTCCCAAATGCTATAAGTCTTCCTCGCGATATTTACTGAAGAAGATTACGAAAAAACGGGCACCTAAACACTGCCCTTATATATGTGCTTACAAATTGTGAAATTGGGGCCGATCAAACGCGTCACGCTTACAATGTTTACATATGCCTTCATTCTTTGCACCCAACACGCGAACAAGTACATAGCGTTTCACCCAAGAAACACGAAAATCGTATTGTGAGCCATCCAGACATGCTGCAGACCTCCGACTATGCAAAATATCAACGCAATTCATGTATATACTTATATCTGATTGAATTTGATGAAAAACTTTCGAGAATTGTTGCAAATTCGAATACGTCGCAAGAGATTGTTTGGAAAAAATTGGAGGGACCTAATGGTTTACGCACGACCAATGTTCAAAATGATGTCCTCTTCCGCCTTTCATCGGTCTCCTTCAATTGAATGACCTAAATTTCTCAACATTTCAATAACCTCAAAAAAGGAACGGAAAACAACAAAACACTATAACACGGTTTCCTAACAAACTGTCGCTTCGGTCACGTGATCGCGTCACTGAATTACCAGAATAGCGGGAACACAACAGTACTACTTTTGTACGGTAACTCGCCAAAGTTAAGCATCCCGCTTCATCTCCTTTTGTCCCTTCGTACCATTTCCATTGTTCTTATACTAGAACACGGCACGTGGACGATTATGGAAAATGTGAAAACCTTCTTGATCTTGCGCGTGCCTAGAATTCGCGTTTCACCTGTTGAAGTCTGTTCGCTAGACCGCGAGCGCTAAAGGAGCAGTGTGCAGTATCTGCTAAGACATGCCTGTACACTGTCCGCTCGTGGACGAAAGGACTGAGTTCGGTGCATTGCAGTGGAAGATTGGAAAGTGCTGTACCAGCGGAAAGATTTGCAATGTGAGATTCACTGAAGGAGACCAGATCAATCTCATCAAGAGCTTGACGCATATCAGTATAATCAGACATTGGTAACGTGGTCAATTATATATCTAAGACTAGGAAGAGATTTACCCTCAAGAGGAAAAGAAGTAGAAAGAAGAGAAAAAGTCAAGAAAGGATTTTTCTCTCTTTTATATTGCCTTAATTGACATTAGGGCGGCTTCATACATCTAGGAGATATATGTGAGATTACAGTCACATGATATGTGTGACTGTCTTCTAATTATAGCTCAACACCACCTCAACCAGTGTTGCTGATAATAATTTTTTCGCGAGAGAGTTACAAATAACTTTGAGTTATTAGTAAATTTCGATACTAATAACAAAAAAATAACTGAAATTCGAAAAAGATAAACTAAAAATAAGTTCGCAATAAGTACCAATAACTCAAAATTATTATGAGTTATTTTTATGAAAATGGAGGTCCCATAATACAAGCAATGGAAAAAGATGGTTATGCCACTTATTGTGGTGATCAATACCACATCCACTTTTATCTTAGCGTACTACTGTATCATGCTTTATGTAAGGGCGGAGGACTTGCCTAGACTTGGTGAAGTGGTTCGTCCCGAGAGTTCTGTCAAGCATTTCATAGCCTACATTAAACCACCTTGGCATCGACTCTAGTTTCCCAATCTGGTAGTCAACTGGAACCTGAGGAAGTTGTTCTCACGCCTAGCTATTATCCACCTTCGCTTGAACTCGGGTGATCTTTTCCCTCGAAGGATATACTTTTTTTTTTTTGAATGATAAATCTGATTGGAGAGGAGGCGCTCGTAGTCTGAGCTTGCCCAGTCTTTTCCAACAAAAACTATAAAACTCTATAGAAAAAAGTCCTCCAACAGCTTCCGAGTGCATGACTTGTGGCGTTACTGAACATGAAGCATTTATTGTCGGCAACGATGATGGGGGTGTTATAGGATATTTCCCCCATGAGTGCCATTCTGGAGACTACGAGCGAAAAGTGACCTAAGTCGATAAGTTATTAATAACTTGCCCTTAACCGTTAAAATAAAAATGAAAATAACTCGCGAAGCTCTAAAAATATGTAAAAATATTTGTTTCACAAAGAGTCGCTAATCATAATCATGAAAATAAGTCGAAAAATCCTAAAAATAGTTTATAATATATTTTTTTTTATCGATTAGGGTATTTTCAGCAACACTGGTTCGGGAGATACTTTCTATTGTCATGGAAAATCTTGCGTGCACGGATCTGAGGATTTTCCGGTTTTGAGGCAAGGTGCTTATTGTTACGAGCCCAACATGTATTTGGTAAGTGAACCACTACATCTTTGAACATTTTGCAAAAGGTGAAATGAGTAAGACATTGAAAATTGCCTTTTCACCCCCAAAGGTTAAAGCTAAGCTACACTTCGTTTATGATATGTGCGAAGATGAAAAAGCTTTCGTCCCCTGCACCAGAAACCCTTCCAAACATTCAAGAGTTCTTTGATTATTCTATACTATAATCGAGGCTCTCAACCCACGTGCACGTTCACGAGTTTCCTAAATCTGGCAACCACACAAGTCTTCGAAGAACAAGGATCTTCTATATTTCCCCGAATTGTGTGCCTCAATATAGCTATATTGAGCTACATTTCTACGGTAACTTCTGAAGATAAGGCTCTTGAATGTATCAGCAACTATTACGAACTAGAAGAGAGTGTGACTTTATCCGGGTACATTGAAATGAAAGGTTCCGAATGGATGAAAACTCGATAAATTATGTGATACTCGAGGAGGTTCTGCTTCAGCACAAGTTGCTTGTGGTAATCTCCACACCACATTTTCATTGTTGATACCGGCTGTGCTGCTGAGTAAGTATGCACTTTAAAAAGGGTACCAGGTTTTGTTTCGGCTCAAACCCGAAGGGTATAAATAGTGACTGCTTTCTCCGGAAGAACGATTCACCAAGATCCTTTTCACCAGGTACTCCACCACAAACACCTTCTCATCCTGTACCTGATGCTCTTTATTTGTACTGCCCTCTACGTGGCCATTGCCTCTGCAATGTTGGCCCACAAGTCCGACACAAAAGCTACGGGATCAACCAATATGCTTGGTGGTAAAGGCCCTGATGGGTGTGACTTCAGTGGTCTCGTTGTGACTTCGCCAGAGCATGCCAGGTATATCCATAACCACCCAGTGTACAAGGAATGCCAACAAAGTAAGAGATTTATTGCCAGCTCCGAAGCAATTATTCCACTGGTCGCTTCCCAGGAGGAAAAAAGACCTGAGCGGCCATTAGGTGAAGTCAGGTACGAATACAACAAGTTGAACCATGAAATGCACGTTCTCGGGGATGTCAGGGACTTGGATCTCGAGCGTTTTGTAAAAGCAGAGGCCTCAACTCACCGTGTGATCAAAGAATTGGAGGAATCTTCATATGAGCCCCACCAAAAGGCTCTCCATCTCAGTCTTGCTCGTAACTTGCTCCATCACGTTGAAGAATTGGAAGCAAAGGCGAGACAGATTTGTACCGTCGAAAACAAGGACCAGAACTGTATGTTTTTCTCCATGGACGCTTTCCACTATGAGTTGAACACTTTGCAAAACCAGATGGAGGCCTTGGAGGCCAATCTTGCACGCTTTCTCGGTGAGAAAAAGCCGGTGGAAATCCTTGTTGCTGAGGCCCGTGAGAAGAAGTCAGTTTTGGCCAAGCTTGGTCAAGTGGACACTCAGCAATGGAAGGAAAACCCCCGGGTAAACTCAGTGCAGTTGCAGTACCAACAGGCAGTTGAAGCTTTTGAGAAAATCGACATGCTTTTGTTGGACAACGGCATTCGTATCTGAGGCAAGACTCTCTGAGCTGTACTTTGGGGAGTCGCTCTTTTGGTTTAGCCGTATTCTTTTGTTTTGTTTGTACGGTTAAACTTTTGATTTCAAGAAGAATTGAGTGTGTGTAGATTCTTAGTAGATGTAGGTGAAATGTTAAAAAAAGAGATCCGTTTCACCCTAGTGTTACCAAGAAGGATTTCCACAATGAGCGAGAGGGTGAAATTGTTAGAATCTTCAACGGGGCTTTGTTGCTTCGGGCGCCGATGTAGATATACACTAAAAGCATCATCTCTCTAACGAGGATTCGAAGCGGAAAGATTATCTACTGTTTCGAAAGGGCAATGTCACAGGAACGCACTCTTGGAAATGTGCATATGGACGTGTCTCTTCAATAAGGATCCCGAAAGCGTTAGACTAGTCAATGTTGTCTATCTCAAAAACTAAATCTTCAACCTTTCACCTAGATCGACCTTTCAAAACAGACAGTGAATTGGATGGGCCACGTATCTTGACCTTTTCCCCCTTGATTCTACGAACAGATCCATAAACCTTTTGATTTCACCAACTAGCTTCAAGACTATCTGCTTTGGCAATTTCAAGATAATTTAGGGCTCTGTGTAATTCTGCTTGGAATTCACTCCTCATCGCGTGTGGGCCATGTCAAAGCACAAGCTGCCAGCAACAATAGTTACAATAAATCACCAACAACAGTTTCTTCGAGCAAATGTGGATTTTGTCACTCAAAGCTCAAAGAGACAAATTTTGAGTTGGATCAAGATTCACAGTTCTCGTTCCATTCAGGTTCACTCAACTAATTGTTCCGGGTATATTCTTGTTCTTTCCATCATCTATTTATACCCTTGAAAAGCCTTGATGGCGGATCATCTTTTTTCTCACTTGAATTGTCTACACCGTTCTGTCTCTTCTACTTCCTTTCATAATGCGGCGCTTCTCTTTCATCTTCTTTGCTTCCGTGAGCTCGTCTGTGCTTACTAATGTCTCATTGGCCAGGCAACTTTCAAACGACTCGCTTTTGCCTGAAGTCTCAAATACGACTCAAAAAATCAAAAATATCAAGGCTTACGCCGTTGCAACAGGCCTTTCCCTTCAATCAAATCAAACTAGGAGCTCTGAAAGCCTGATTTTGAGGTCCAAAGTATCTGCTACAGATAATTCAACTTTGCCTTTACGTTCCCTTACTGTGCTTTATCGCGTGTACAATGACTTGAATACCCAATTATCTTCTCTTTTGGAAAAGGAAAATTTGGATATATCCCATCTTGTCGCTTTGAAGGAAGTGTTTTTCAAGGCCGAAACTGAAATAAAACAGTCCCCTTTCTACTCTGGAACGAAGCTTTTGTTTCCGAGACTTGCTAAGTCTATAATGGTAAAAGTGGCCCTTCTTGATGAGAGGGCTAAAACTTTCTGTTTTGAGAGTGCTGAAAACGATACCTACTGCAACTTGTATGCCGAGTGATGCTACAAGTAGAAAACAGTAGGGGAGATCTTATTAAAGTGGACTTACTTGATCTCTTCTAATTACCACAGGTAACTGATAACTAAGTTATTTCTTTTTTTTTTTTTCGGCTTGCAATATTTACTGTTAAGTGGGATTGGCCATAAACATGAAGTAGGATAAAAGAAGGGAAATGGTGTCATCGTAATTTGAAGCTAACCCTTGAGCTGGCGAACTCACTTCACACGCAATATTCGCTCTTGCATTTCTTTTTCTAAAGTCTATGAAAATTTGCTTTGCCTTCAGAATACATCTATCTCTCCTGGACCAAGTTTCGCCCCTTCACACCCCGTTCTTCGTATCTTTCTTCGCTTCTGCTGGCGTCAAGTGCTTTATAACTTTTGCAGGTGCACCCACGACCACAGTGTTCGCCGGTACATCCTTAGTAACAACGGATCCAGATCCTACCACTGCTCCCTCACCGATAGTGACGCCAGGCATCACGTTGACTCCTGCACCAAACCACACGTTGTCACCTACGTAAATCGGCTTTGCGTACTCTTCAGCATTCCATCTACGCGTTGGGTCTGTCGGGTGTGTAGCAGTTGTAAAGCAGCAGTTGGGACCTACCATCACATTGTCGCCAATCACAATGAGCGTACAATCCAAAAGAGTGAGGTTGAAGTTGGAGTAAAATTTCTTGCCGAGCTTCACGTTAAAGCCGTAGTCAACGTAGAACGGAGGTTCGATAAACACGTCTGGTTGGATGTTGCCGAAGATCTTCTCAAGATGATTAAGACGGGCAGCCAGGTGTTTCTCAAAATCGTAGTCGTAGTTAGCCATGCGGATGTCGTTGTAGTCAAGAGCCAACTCGTGGGCCAAGGTGCGGCGCGTCCAGAGATCCTTTTCGAAGCAGTTGTATGGAACCGAAGAGATCATTTTGTCGTATTCTTCCGTTTTCGGCACGTGCCGGAGATTCTCGTGAGCGAACTTAACAAGCTCGTGGTTGATTTCGCTCTTCACGTTGGGATCCATGACGAAGTTTGGTGAAAGGAGGAAAAGAAAGTGTGAAGGTGGGTCAAACACCGGTGGTTTTTTGTATTTGGTTTTTCTTTTTATGTTTCGCAGACCAGGAAATCTGTGCCCATCTATAAATAATCCGACAAAGCTGCAAGCGGCGCCCGTTTTGGCACGGGCATTGCATTTGCTTTATGTGCGCCAGACGCGTGTGTGGATCAATGGGGATATGGGCCGTGTGTGCACTACCGGCCACCTGAAACACCGGGGTAGTGTGGGGCTTCGCGTAGCTTCTGCATTGGTTTTCACGCATTTTTCTGGGCACCTCCGGAAGATTTTCCGGACCAGGAAAAAGATAAATTGTTCGTGTTCACGCTTAATAAGAGAATGGTTTGTTATTCCAAGAGATATGCTATGGAGAATAGACTCGCATGTTTGGTATCTTTTTGCAGAAACTAACTTTGGCTCTCAAGGGGACGGCGGCAGGTCCATGACGTTGGACCAACTTCTTCGTTTTTGTCTTAGTCTTCGTCTTTTTTGACAGAATACGGGCTGATATCGTTTCCGAGACCAAGACCCAAGAGTTCTAAAATTAATACATTTCTTCATGTAGCTCTCTTTCTCTTCTCAATCAAGTGAGCGCAACTTCCAGCGATCTTCACATGGTCACATTTGTCTCTCAACTACTTGTTCTGATACGCCCGTTTTGAATTTCTAGAATTTTCTGAATCTTCCACAAAAAAGTCAAGCTTTTCATTCCGGCGGTCGATCGGGTGGTAGAATAATCGGGATAAGTCAAAGGAAACCCAGATCACCGCTTGCACCCCGTCTTGCAACTTACCTTTAGGTTTCTCGTCCTTAGAATACTGTTGATGGCTAAGCAAAAAGCCTGGTATTTGGTTTGAAAATTTTGGGTTAATCTCAACTTGTAAAGTCTTAAAAACTTTGCACATTAAGACTATCGACACTCTTATCAACGACTGTAACGGTAATCTTATAAGTGCCAACACGTTGCCCATTTAAGGTCACATGACTTGCTTTCTCTAGCATATGCTTCGTTGCAAGAGGATACTACTGTTGCGGTGAAACTGCCAAAAGCTCATATAATTACTTTTCATCTATACACCATTTACAAAGTGGCCAAGTCGTCGAAAATGGCTGGTAATGGGTTGTTGGTTCTCTTCGATCCCTCGAGGTCAGCCAAGTTGTTCAAAACAGCAAAGTCTTCATCGCTCAACGTGAAGGTCTTGCGGTTGGAGGCGATCCGCGAGGCCTTAACCGACTTTGGCAATACAACAGTGTCTCTTTGGACTGCCCATGAGATCAACACCTGAGCAGGTTCCACGTTGTTTTGCTTGGCAATCTTCAACACGCTGTCGTTCTTGAACAAGGGACTGTCGTCGGAACCCAAAGGCGAGTAGGCCTCGATGAGGATCTTCTCCTTTTTCAAGTACTCGTACAACGACCATTGGGGCAACAATGGGTGGGCTTCGATCTGGTTCACTACCGGCTTGATTGTCACCTCTGGATGAGACAAGAGACTCTCGATCTTCTTTTGAGTGAAGTTCGACACACCAATGGATTTGACCTTGCCCTCCTGCTTCAACTTTTGCATTTCCAAGTATGGCTCGAGACAGTCGTATATCTTTGCGTTCTTGTCATCAAACAGTCCTGAAAGGGGCCAATGAATCAAGTACAAGTCGACGTAGTCCAACTGCAACTTCTTCAACGACTTTTCGAGGGCCCCTCTAACATCCTTGTGGTCAGAGTTCCACAATTTCGTGGTAACAAAGATTTCTTCTCTTGGTACGCCAGACGCTTTTATGCCTTCGCCAACTTCCTCCTCGTTGCCATAAATAGCAGCAGTATCAATGTGTCTGTACCCACTTTTCAATGCGCTGATGACGACTTCCTTAGGATCGTCCTCCGAGGTAGTTCTCCAGGTTCCAAGTCCGATGGCTGGGATCTTGTTACCGTCGTTGAAAGTGTAGACTTTAGTGTTTTCTTGCAAGGCAGACATTGTAGATGTGAATGTATTGGGGATAAACTTGATCGATTGGGTGATTTGTGTCGAGGAATTTCTGCCCAGACATGGCAGCTTGAAGGTAATTTATACTTCAACCCTTGCCCGCCACCACCTCCACGCTTGCTGTCTTCATGCAAGAATTTGATGTTGAAAGCCTAAATCATGCATAATGATGTGATGGACTGCAGATGCCCATGTTCAAGCCCCTCAAAATGTGAACAATTTTGCAGTCAGACGCTTACGCTGGCGCAAGGTAGAGGCAATCATGGAACCCCGTCCCGATCGCGAGAGAATCGCGATAGATTCGCTTCCGGGGAATTCCGATTTCATAGTTTCAAATGGAAAATATTTCTGTGCAACTGTTTGCTTGTGGCGCGGGCATCACATGACGATTTCCCTCAATTGCTGTTATTGATTTTGGGGTTGCGCGAGTGTGGCTCTCATTTTTGCCTAAACCCGAGAAATCCGCTGACGGAACTCACGGATAGCTTGCTACTATTCGACTTCTTGCTGGAATTCGAAATCACGCTTGCCAGCGACTCGGACCTCGACAATTGTGGGGCCGTGTGCGTCTTTTTGGGCTCATCTCTGGAAATATGCTTTGTCATCCGACTCAAGCGGTCCAAAAACCGGCGGCGGCCCTTTTCTGGAACTGCACCGAAGCGATTTTCCGTAAAAGACGGGGTTGTTTGAGCCTGCGGACGCGAAAACTCCGTAACGTGCTTATGCCCATGCGGAGCTTCTGTCTTCATGAAGGATGAGGCCGGCGACAATGGGGGAGGGATCAGATGTAACGAATCAGCCCGTTTTTTCTCGCCTTTTTCCAAACTTTGCTTTCTCAACTTTTCCTCCTTGGCCGCCTTCACTTTTAATTTCTCATCCTTGCGTATAAGCTGAGCAATTTGTTTGTCCAATTTTTTGTTCAGCTCCACAATACCAGACAGTTGCCCCTTTGCAGGGCCCAACCTGGGGTTTGATAGACTGCCCGAAGTTGCAGGATTTTTAGTGGAACCTTCTTTGGCCCCGCTCCCCCCTTTAAATGGGTCCTCTTTCGTCTTAGAGCTCATCAAAAGCGTCTTAAGAGTAGTCACAGACCCGGCAGACGAATATTTGGCAGACAATATTGGTTTGGTATGGCCGCTAGTCTCACTGTCACTTTCAAACATCTCTTGGGCATCATTCTTGTGCTCAAATTCCGCATTTTCTTTTGCGAAAGCCTTGTTTTCGTTCATCTCTTCCTCCACGCGTTTCGAAAGAATGTCGTAGTCCTTCTTTGTCTGAGCAAGCGCATGGCTCATCTGCCGAGCGTTCATAGACCGAAGCATCAATTTCACATCGGCACACACTGATGCTACTTCGTGAATGAGATCAATAACATAATCGCTAGGCTCGGGAGCGTCCATTGACACTAGGTTCTCGAGAGTGACTCCAGTCAAGTTATCTTTTTCGTCGTCATTTTCAATCTCATCAAAACAATTTGATGGATGGACTGTGTCGTAGACACTTTTGTCAAAAACAGACTTGTAGCGAATGTTGGGAAGGGAGGTTTTCTTTTCAAAGTCAAGAAAGTGTAAAGGAGGCGCGTCTTCGTCGCTTGCACTGGTGCTGTCGTCAGTAGACACACCTTTTGCAGCCTCGCTATCCGAATTCTCTTCTCGGTGACTTTTCGATGCAGGGCTTTCCGCAGGTGATCTGGAAGACAATTCTTGCACTTTGGAAAGCGAAAACGAACTGCCCCTTTTTCCTGCCCGCGATGACGTCGACGATTTATGGACATTCGAGGATTTTCGAAGTAAGGCAATGTCCATATATCCATCGTCAACAGTATCCAAAAAGCCTTCATACTCGTCAAGAGGAAACTTGAAAGTTGATTTCATTGGCGACCGAGTTTTCTCGAATAGTTTATCAAACATCCGCCTGTATTTCATGCCTTCCTTGATGACAGTCACTTCTTTGCGCCCAATAATACCGTAAAGAACTTCACAAAGCAAATCGTAGAGAAGTTGAACTTTGTAATAACGAGACATCCATAAGCAGTCGAGTGCACAAGGTCGGAATAGCCATTTGTTCCCCACTTGGCCCGTGTACAAATACTCAGCGAAAGCTTTGAGCGAGTTTGTGCTGAAAGGAACATATAGTTTTCTTGGAATAAGAGAAGGTTCCATCGCATAAGAGTCCCAGTTCGTGCTTTCAAAGTTCAAGAGGCTTTGAAACTCTGGCAATTCGGAATCTCTGCTCGAATTGCTGGTCGAGCGTGTGCCCTTGTGCTTTTCTGTAGCTGGCAAGCCCGAACTCGAAGCCGTATCGCTTTCAAGCGACATCGCCCGTGGAGAAATCGACGAAGAAGCTGTCAAGTTGGTGGCCTTGACTTTCACTGTATCCTTCTCGTCGATTTTGTTATCTTCAAGCAGACTCAGTGAATCTGTTATCGACAAGTTAGTGAGGGAAACTGAGCCTCTCGGAGAGGTATGAGGCGAGCCCCTTGGAGATCTTGGAGGAATGCTGCGAAGAATATCCAAAGTATGGAGCAACGAGGCACGTGGCGATAGAGCATCAGCTGAGTTTCTCCTTGAATTTGATCGATATGACACTGGCGTTGCGGGCACATCGGGGATTGGCTCACGTGGAAGAGGCAATTGGGGAGGTATTTCTTTGAGATGAGACAAGAACGTGGAGGAGCCCGAAAGATTCGATGTCAGAGAATTCCGACGACTAACGGCCTGGTTGTGGGGATCGACTGAGCCCATCTCCTTTATGATACTTGTCTCGGATGAGTTCTTGTCTTGGAAAGGTAATCTGAACTGAGGCACCTCCTTCTGCGATGGTCTTGATGAGCCTACTCTCGAAGGCTCATGATCCCTGCCATCATGCTGACTCGAAAGAGAGAGCAGCGAGTCGTTGGAAGAAAAGCGAAACCTTTTTCCATGAGACCCAAAGCTACTTCCGCTGCCTTTTGACCAGCGAGCTTTTTGATGAGGCTCTGACTGGATCTGATCATTCTCGAAGTTGTCAACGGCCTGGACGTACGACTTTGAAAGTAAATCAATGAAAAACTTGCCCCATCTAGCCATTAAGATCAACATACACACAGGGATTCTATCTCCGTTCAATGAAATGAGTTCAAAATCAGAGATTATGTTGCCGTACCGGTCGAACGCATTTCTTCCTAGAGTTATTGCAGCAGGGGGGAATACGGAACGTACCTTAGTGAACTTCACCTTTGGCGCAGCATAGTGCACGTAGTCATTGAAAGTGGCGGAGGTTTGCCCCGATAGTTTGTGGTTGTCGCTTCTGTTTGAGTTATTGGAGAACCTGCGAACGTGCGAGGATTCTTCTGGTTCACTCATTTGCAGCATAGATGAAGATGATGTTTCATCACCAGAAGTGGTAGTTTCAATGTCACTCACCGAACTCGTTTCGGCGTCACTCTTGATCCCCGTTAAAGGTATCTTTCGTCCAGCCATTTCAACAGAAGCCAATATGTTTGTCACGGGAAGACTCACCGTGATCAAAGAAGAGAAGTATCGCACGCTGCTTGTTGTTTGAGAAGTCACGTAGTTTCCTAGAAGAACAACCTTGTGATGCGAAGTCCAGGCAAACCCACCCCAGAACCGATGGGAGCCGTAATCGTGATGGCAGAAAATATTGAGCCTCGACCACTTACCCGTCGGTTTGTTGTAGATGAAGATGGAAATGTCGTAGTCTCCAGGTAAAAAGCCAATTATGACTATGTTCTGTCCAAACACTCCACCTGTCGGGTATCTCAAATTATGTGGCACCGTTCTTCGAAGTAAGTTATGAGTCACGCTCTTCGACTTGAGGTTTCTTTTTTTGTGGAGAAATGCAAGGCGTGGTTGTTTGATCTTCCTTCCCACTTTTGCTGTGAGTAGCGGACTCATTACTTCGTCTGTCTCTAACGGTAAAGTTGGAGCATATATGAAAAGCGACTCTTCGTTGACCAAAGAGACTTTGGGGGCGCCTGTGGCCAGAGTCGGATCATGGCGCACATACTCAACTTCGTCGTTGAAGTTTACGATGACACTATTGAGATAGTTGATGTTGATCTCGTCACTTTTGGCTGATGTTTTGAAATAAGCGCGTTGGTTCCCATTCACGTAGACTCGAGGAAATACAAGTGGAGGACCAGCATCCACGTATGTCTTGTCCACCAAGTCAAAAACACAGTTGGTGAAGAGCGGCGATGAGTTTTGATCGTGGCCACCGGCAACCATTAGTCCGAAATGGCCCTTTTTGTTAGCGAAGGAAAGGTGGCTGATCATCGTCATTTTGTGAGAGAACCGGGGCGACGGTATACACGGATTCTGTTCCCACCCGGAACCGTCATGAAGCAAAACCCAACTCTTCTTGATCAAGTTGAACTCCCATAGATCGTTACATGGTACAAGTTCAAACGCCTCGTCGTCGAAAGCACTCTCCGAAAGAACCAAGCCCCCAAATAGGTATAGGCAGTTGTTTCCAGTAGCTAACTCATGGAATATTCGAGGCTTAGGTTTTGGTGCTTCCGGGGGGATAATCACCCGCGACCATGCCTTCGAAATGAGGTCCAAGAAGAACATTTCACCCGAAAGGTATTTGGCGAACCTCTTCAGCTTATTGTGAGAAGTCTTGTCCTTGAACGTGTTCACAATGTCCCTGATGGAGATCTTATCGTCGAGCTCGAGCCCTATAGTGAGGCCTCCATACGTGAAGACGAAAGAATGATGGAGCGTCGAGGCAGATCCGGTACGCACGTGCAAATTCAACCTATCATCTTTTTCAATCGGTGGCATTTGCACTGTGTGACAGGCACTTGCAGAGGGAATAAGCGTGGACATGGCGCCTCATGTATAGTCGGGAAGTATAGTGTTGAAACCGTGCAACAAATCGCGGGTCTCAGTCGATTATATCTCAGCAATTGATCCTCAATTGATCCTCAATTGATTCTCTCCTCAGTTGGTTGTGGGGATGCTCTTTTAAACGGCACCAGCAACAAATGTTAAACAAGTGCGACTAGCACAGGTGGATAATTCAGGTGCGAATCTTCAATTGCACCACTTGGGATATTGGAACGTTGTGATGTTTAGAACCCCAGGTCCCTTGTTTTATCTTTCGGAAATCCCTTTGTCCACCAAAAGTTCTGAATTTTCGTGGCGGTGATAACTTTTTAAAAGTTCAACGCTCGTTGCCGGACCCTAGCTATATGTGGTGTACTATGCGGAATGAGTTGGCACGGCACACGGGTGCGCTAAGCTTGGAGCGTTGGAGTTGGCCAATTTGGGCGGGTAAGATTAGACGAGAGCAGTACGTTTTGAACTTTTTTTCTGTGAGTTCTTTTTGGCGTCTATATTTTAGCTTCTTATCAGTTCAGTTCGGGCCTTTTTTTGATATTTCCCAACTTTTTGCTCGGCGGAAAAGTTCTGTAATCTGCCGCCTGAAAAGAAGGAAGTGCTGGCTGCCCCGCAAAAGTTCAAATTACTGCACTGTTTACTACAGTTGCGGGTGCGGACCAAGTGAAAAGAGGAAGTAGAGGGATAATAAAAGGAGCGAGCGTGATAGTAGAATACGTCCAACAAATGGCAATAGCCCGCAAATGTTGGGTTCGCAAAGCGGGGTAAAGCTTCAGAGAACAAAAGTATATAAAGGGCACGACTCCCCGTGTTTTTGCCTCGTCTTTTTGCAGCACGTACCTTGAAATCTAGCACGTTCGGGTTCTCTTTTTTGCGGCCACTTGCAGTCAGGGCGCGCAATTCAAGAGATTGAGCTGCGTACGTCAAGTCAAAAACAAGATGCCAAAGCGGTTATGGGTATGTCTTTTTTATAGATCTATGTTGTGGGAATATTTTTAAAAGTCTAGGTGAAGTTTTGCTTGCTTTATACTCGAGAAGAACAAGTGATACTAGTGATCTGCGCAGATCTGGCTCACTAAACGCCGTTGTTTGGTCCCGATTTCACTAGGAATTTATTCTTCACCCTTGATGAACGAGAGTGGCTGACGTTTCCACTTCACAACAATCATGGTAGATTCATGGGATCATAATTTGGTGTCTGTTTCTTCTTGAATGACAACCTCGGGAGTCTCTGAAGGACTCTATTTTAACAAATGCCATTGACTAGCTGCTCGCATTGGCACCCACAAGGTGACGACAGAATTTTACAGCATTAAAGATTGCTTAATGGTGAAGCAATTGCATAAATTGCTAGAAAAATACACGCATACAATGTTGGTATTGCGTTGACCATAACTTCACCTCAATTGATATAGGAAGCAACAGGCCGTTATCTTACTCACCTACCTGATTACTACAAAAAACGTGTATCAGACTATATATATATATATATATATATATATGTATATGTTTGATTCAGGGTATTTCTGGGGCCATTCTTACAGCAAAAGCCAGAAATAAACCTCCCCAAGGTTCTTATTCGTTTTTGGGTTTCTGGTTTAGATCATGCCGCCTGACTATCCGTGAGCGTGCTATTTCTACCCCACAAGCAGAACAAATCCACCTCCTTTTCATGTGAGTTTGTCACGCCTATGTCTAAGTCTGCGGAGGTTTTGGCCCTCAAGTAAACTATCCGAAAAGGGTATATCAAGTGGCTCTTGAGCTTTATGCTTCTCGACTGAAAATCTCGGGTATCGACAAAAGCCCAGTCGTCGTCGATTTCATATTTGTCTTTGGGCACTTTATACCCAGGGCCGATCTGCACACTGACAAACTGGATTGGGTTCACTGTGATGGTGTATGTACCTTTCACTGGGTTCCTTATATATCCCGTTAAAACTGCTATGAAGTCAGGCACGGACCATTGGCCTTCCAAGCAATTATCTTGTGGATTGAGGGGCCTGTCTATGACCTTTCTCAACCGCTCATATCCATTCCTGAAGTAAGTTATGATTTCTGGTGGTACGACTCGATCAAACTTATACGCTGCCACGTATGCTCCTAGAGCACCAATGGATGATAATTTGCATCCTCTAATGTACGTGTCGTCGCCTCTTTTGGACCTCCACCCCAATTCCGGTACTTTGCCTTCCATCTGAAACAAGTCCGATGCTAAATCCTTGTACTCGTCGTCGCCTGGAATTAAGTACTGGAGTGAAAGGTCGAATGTATGTGACAAATGAACTATTTTTAAAGGATAGATATTGCCCTCTTCAAGCAGATACAGGAGTGGCAAGCCAGTGGAATAGAAGATGTTGTCGGTGACACTTTCTTGGACATCGTCATAGCACATTCTGCCTGCTCCGATCTGAAGCGTTGTGACATTCAGGTTCCCTAAGAGAAACTTGTATGTGCCGGTTGTCTCGATGATGATATATCCGGTTATTTCCCAAACATATATGTCTCGCGGGGCGGGCACAATTATATTAGGAGCATCTTTGCCGCCATATGTGTTTGTGGTGTTGGCTTCAAAGCTAAGAAACGAGTTCTGTGCCAAGTCGTACAAGACGCGAGGAGGCCGGGTGTACGTTTTGATAGACATCTGTGGTCTTTCATAAATGGCTATTTCAACACCACTCACGAGCAAAAACAAACCAGCCAATGGCGTTATCCTCATTTCTGGAGCCTTGGAGCGCTGAATCTACTTGGGGCAACATGAGAAGTGAGTGGTTCTTATATCTCCTTGCTCATGCCTATGAGTGTGGAATTGATGGGGAGCAAACAGAAGGTCACCTTTCTCCTTTTTAATTTTTATTCTCTTAATCTTTTCACCCATACATCCTTGAAGGTTGACCCGTTGCTGCGGTCAAGGAGATGGTTTGCGGGTACAGATAGGAGTGTGGAGAGTTTTGAAATAGAATCAGGAAGCAGTACCAAGTGAAGTTTTGCATATGAGATTTCGAACAATAACAATTCAAGAACTTTCCAGATTTTATTATTAGCAAATAGGGGAAATCCGTCTACTATCTTTCTAGGCGAAGGTCTTTGTTGTCCCCCGTCTCGTTTCACTCCCATGTGTTTGAGCTGCAGCGGATACAGCCCCTATTTCAAGCTAATCATATCATTTTCCCCATGATTATGCGCTCTTGCTTCTTGATTGCTATTTTGAGCGGAAGAAAGCTTGACTTTCAGTAGAAATACTTGTTTTTAAATCCATCTAGCTTAATGGTTGAGTATGCCTGAGATGATTCGACATCAAGCGCCTTTATGGGCTAGCTTTCTTTTTCTTTTTCTTTGTTTTTAACTGGATTCTTCAGACTAGTTATTTTTGAATCGGTTTAGGTACACGGGTCAACGTGAAGTTGAGAGAACGTTTCTTGCTCAGCCTTGAATTTGACTGCAAAAAGAGCTTTTCTGTGTTTGAGTGCATCTGAAATTGGTGTCTTCTCAACCCGGGGTTCGTCTTCTTTTTTTCAATCAAAGTCTTCTTGATGTCATTAACTTGAAAGTTGAAAAAAGTCCAGCAAAATTCCACTTCTCGAAAAAACAAGACTTCTTTAACACAGACGTTTCCAGCCAAAATTGGAAATGTACTTTCTCAGCTTTCCCCCATGAAAGTCTCAATTGGCCACAATGGTCCATGTTTATCTTAGTGCAACTTTATTTATTTTATGAGTTAAGTTAGATGCGGCGATCTTTTTTCGCAGCCCACTCTCAACACCACGGCGACCATTGCCCTCAATGATGCGTTGTGAAAAGAACGACAAAAGTTTGAACCAAAACAGTTGAGCAAAAAGCTGCTTCTTCTATTTCTGAAAGGGTTTCCCACACATCTCTATTATATCAGCTTTTTTCCTTTAAATCTCCCGATAATCGGCCTAGCTGTGGTGAGGTCTATAGTGTTCCCCACATAATTAATTAACAAAATCGCGCCACGTTCAATGCAGTGCCATAGCCGACACAGGATGGAATGTCGAAAACAAATAGACTCGAACTTGTTCCCCTGAAAAATTGAATGAAAGATGAGCCTCACGGCTTTGTTAAAGGCTATGACTTCTCATGGTTGACAGAGGGTTCGGAACTGCGGTGTTTTTATTCATCTCAATATCTGATTTTCACGTGTCAGCCAAAGTCATTTGAGCCAAAGTCATTTGATGTGCTTTCTATTATTCGCTACATGCCTTTTGAAGGCCAAAGTTGTGACAAAATTGCACTCATAATTTGAGTGTCTACTTGACATAAGTGACAGAGTATGGTCCAGTAATAAAATATCCAGTGTATTTATCCGAGAAGAGTTTTTCACGAGCACAATTGTTTATTTTCTTGTTAGACCCTTCAGTGAAACAAACTAAAAAAGTGTTCTATTCAACTCTGTTGTAGATTTTCCTATGTTTTTTTTTTTTTTTTTTTTTTTTTTTTTTTTTTTTTTTTTTTTTTTTTTTTTTTTTTTTTTTTTTCTTTTTACTGAAGAATGTCGCCCGCCAAGCCAGCTTCGAAAAATATATACCATATTGATAAACTTTTACACATTTCCAGAAGTGTACCCGGTACACACAAGGATACTTTATAGATTGATGTATTTTTTTTTTTTGAAAGAAACATCATGTTTGATGTAGCTTGCAATCGCAACCTTGCTAGTAAAACTGCGCAGAATAGGTTTTGAGTTAAAGTCGTGAAGAGGGTCTATTCAGTTCGGTGCCGGGACCTGGAGAACGGTGTAGTTCTTCAGCCCCTCCTGAGTAGACTATTGTCTCGGGCACTCCGTCAGACTAATCCGATGGGCCGATGACAGCGGTTCCTCACCAGTAAGATCGAGGAGCTGATCTCATATTGGGCAGGGAATCTTTGGCAGAGTAAAAATTCTGGAGGTGATCCCCGTGCTTGGGCCCGGCTTAAGCACCTGATATGAGGTTGCGATCTATTACGGGTGTTTTTATATAGTGATATAGTTTTTCGTCGCTGAGTAAGGTGCGAGCCGAACTTAGGGGCATCTCTGTAATATGATGTTTCTTTCAAAAAGAAAAAAAAAAAAAAAATAGACGTCTTGCCCGCTGTGCCGTTCGACAAGGCATTGTTTTTTGGGAGGAACATCATTTTGCAGAATGTCACTGCGAGAACTGAGGACTTTTTTTTTTTGAAAGAAACACCAGAGGACGATTTAGCTTCGCGCTTCGTTTTCGTCCTTTAGCCTTGCAATATAGCGAGTTCAGAGTGTACTTTAAAGGTACAGCCCTCCTTCATTCACAAACACTACGTTGAACTAGATTAATTACTATTGCGTTTCGACATAGAAGGGCGTGTGGCGCAGTTGGTAGCGCGTCCGCTTCGCATGCGGAAGGTCTCTGGTTCGACTCCTGACTCGTCCATTTTTGCCTACAACATTCAAGTGTTTTTTGACAGCGGAAGAGTTTGGGAAACTAAATAGATCCTTCTAGATTTTTCAATGAAACTACGGCAAATGCTCTGGCTATAGCCGCAACTTAGTATCACCAACTTCTCCTCGTCCTTATGGCTAAAATATTTATAAACAGAACTTACACATTTTGCATGCCCCACCAGTCCTACTTCTATCCTGGCATTGTCTGAATCTAATTCATTTGCCGCCAGAAATTCTCAATGGTCCTCTCCACAAGACCCTTCTCAACATAAAAAACATTACGTGTAGGGGACGGTATATTTTTCAAACGCTTCATTTCGTTGTCCCAACAATTCAAATCCCGCCAGAAAGTGTATACTTTCTTCTCGTAATCGGGGACCGATATGTCGAGGTCGCCATATGGATTGATGAGGCTGAATAACCGGACTTTAAGCTCTATCACACAGTTGACCAAATAGTCTTCGGTGGGACCAAAAAAAGTATAGAACTTGAGATTATGTAAGGCATTCATCATGGTGGTTAGCATCTGCTTGTTGACTCCGAGTCGCTGTAAAATCAAGCCGTTGAAGGACGCTTGCCTGTGGATTAAAATCTCGATATCTCGAAGATCTTTGTCGAGTTTGGGGGCGGCGTTGTTGAACCCCTCTGTATCAAAGTACTTTTCATGAACGTAGACTCTTAACTGATTAAAGTACCACATCAACATCTCCTCTGCTTCCTTAGTGTCATTGTGAGAAGGCTCAGAGATAGGTTCCGCTTCGACCAGACGCTTTACAAGATGTTTTCCCAAAGCATTCAGGTACCTTTGCTTTACACCGAGAGAAGCGAAGGAAACCCGACTTTGAAGCTTGTTCAAAAGTGTTCCTTGATGAGTTTTTGAGTGAATCAGGGCGAGAACTAAGGCTTTGGAAAGGAAGAAGAGCAAAAGCCATAAATCAGTGGAGACTTTCATTTTTGAAGAGAAGGGGAATGGAAGCACGGAAGAGCTGGGACTTGGGTAATTTTATGGACTCTGAAAATTCTACTGCTCCTGCTGCGCCCCGAACTTGAACTGATATGAAGGCTTCCTTAGAAAAGGCTATGCTCTCATTGAATACACTTGAACCTGTTTCAGTGAACGGATCTATTTGATGATAAAAATACCGGAAGCTTCGGTGTGGTATTGCATTTTCGTGCTTTGATAAATTCCCATTTCAATGAAGGTTTTTTATTATTTTCTGCGATTGCTCAGGAATGATCTTTTCAGTGTTTTTGCTGTACTAAGTTTCAGAGATCCAGACCTTTGAGTTCTGAAGTCAACATCCAAAGATTACGAGTGGCTGTAAACAATACTAAGCATTCTTTCAAGGATCTGGATATTGACTTCTGACTCGTCTCAAAAAAGCACTTGGCCATAGACCTGAAGGCCCTCCTTCATAAGACCCGCCACTCCTCAATTTCCTTTTTTTCACACTCATCTTTTCTAGGGACCTGTTTCCAAAGGTAATTTAATTCCCAAAGGAGGCCAATCTTATCATTGTAAAATGACTCCTGAATCTTCATAGGGACATTTGGCAAATTGCTGAATTCCTCTGCAAAAATTGTGGCCCGGACCCACAATAAACAAAGATCACGGGTATGGTTCACGTTTGCAACATCAAGCTCTCCATCGATATTGAACAAGGTGAAAACATTGATGCTAAGATCAATGATACGGCTAAGCAAATACTGGTCTATCTTCTCGGTGGATTCGTAATTGATCATGGCTTTCGCCGAGAAATATAAGCTATTCAAGACGTCCTTGACAAAATTCAGTCGTTTGAAAGCAAAGCGTTGTCGTTTATTGTTTGCTGGCCAAAGCTTTCAATGTCCCTCAAGTCTTGGCACAACGCATCTGCTATGACGTGAAACTTGAAGCTGTCAAAATGCTTTGGTCGAAAAAACATCTCCAACTCCCCATAGAACCATTCGAGCAGCTCCATGACATCCTGAGTTTCGTTAAGCGGTGCAACAGTGAAATTGACGTAACGTCGAGGGTTTAACATAGATGGGTTCCAGCCTTCGTCTCTATGATAGGATTCCGCTTGAACACTGAACGAAATCAACAGAAGCGAAAAAATAGTCCGAAGAGTAGGATGGATCATGGCAGACGGTAAGAAACTAGGGGAATGGGATGAGGTGTTCAAATTAGACAAACATTTATACCGCTGATAGTTTTTGAGCCATACACCATTGTGAACAATAAGAAACTAAAGGTGCCATGCTAGGAAGAAAGTATGAGCTCGAAAAAATGCATCCGGTTCGAACTGGCTTGAAACGTATTGTTGAGAGTATACCTGACTCTTATTCTAGTTTTTCTCTTATAGAAAGTCAGACAGACAACTGCTTTTTATATGAATCATTGTCAATGCTTATGCATGAGAAAGTCACTTTTCAAGCCATAAAATCTTCACTGTGAATAATATAGGTGAGCTTATAAACGCATAATACTGACAAGAGGTTGTATCTTTATCTTATATGAGTCTATGCTACGAGTAGTACGAAACGTCTCTAGTAAAAGAAGTATCAGAAGGTAGCTCACAATATTTTGAGGATTAGACTTAGGGCATAGTTTTTAAAAGCCGTTCCAAGTTGTGTCTTCAACAGAGTCAATCCATACTGAGCTAAATCCGAAGAAGCAGAACAATGTTTTTCTTAAATAGCTTGATTTCTTCAATTTTGACCATAATTCACCATAAACAATCTGGACAGCTTCTGAAAGCCAAGAATGGTTTTGCAAAAACACGAAAGGTCTTTGTGAGAGAGTGAAAATTACTATCCTAAACAGACCCCAGTTGAACTATGAATCTACCTTCAAAATAAGCGGTGTTTCACTATAGGAGAGAAATGGATTGCTAATCTAAAGACACTAAGAGTATGGTTTTCAGGTAGCACTCCAAAAAAGACCTTGGGTTACCCTATGCTACCAGGAAAGCAACGAGGACTAACACGGTCTAGACTTAATATCTTAACGAAGAATTTCTACTGAAACTAGTTTCACATTTTACTGAAAGCAGTCTAGCAAAAGTGACGGTAATTTGAGAAGACATTGATCAAGACAAGCAAAGAAACATAAAAACAAAGTAAAAGAGAAACAAAAAAAGAGAAACAAAAAAGACAAAAAAAGAGGCACCCGGACTGGTCAGCAACTTACAACCGTTCTTTATACCCACTTTTTACTACCTCTCAGAGGGGTATCGAGTTGAGTTCTGAAAGTGAAAAACCACACCCCCTGGAACAGTGCAAGACAAAGCAGAAGTGTAACCAAGCCTGTGGAAACATAAAAATATGAATATCACCAGGAAAAGGAAAATCACAAAATCAAAACAAGGCAGTTTCAGAGCGAGAAATCACGCAAATGTGAAACAGCTCCGCCATGCACTGGCCGTTCAAGCCAGCCTCTTCTCTTAATCGAGCCAGATTCAGAAGCCACAAATCAACACGAGCCTGTAACCAGAAAAGCTAAAGGAGCACCCAAAAACTGGGAGGTACACTTAATGACGGCAAAAAGAACATTCATACACTGACCTCCACAACTACAAAAAGGATTATCCACGCAGAACGTACACACACACACACACTCGTCAGCATATATCACCTTCTTCGGGCATTTGGATTCCCAAGGCGGTGATTTTTCTTTCCGCTATACTGCTCTGGGTCTCGTAAAGATCACGCAACTCCTGGGGCACATTTTTTATCCGTCGAAACTTCGTTTCCCACACATGCAAATTTCGCCAGAAGCCAAATATCCGCCCCACGTACCCTTTCAACAGCGTATCTAGAGCTCCATACACATTTTGCATCACCAAGAGCCGTACATTCAACTCTAAAATCTTGTATACCCAGATATGTCCAGGAAGCACCGACACGTTGTAGTGTTTGAGTTCGACACGCGAGATTTCCATGAGGCTAAAAGCTTGTTTGACATGTCTCAACAGTGCAAAAAGAACTTCCAGGTGGGGCGCCTTCTCGACCATGACGTCAATAGCCAACAAGTGCCGGTGGAGTTCTCCAAGGTGGGACTCAAACCCAAACACATCAAAATTGCCTTGGAACACAAACAGCTTCAAGCTAATAAGGAAATATTCCAAACTTTCCTGGGCTTCTGCGGCTTGGGTGTCGTTTTTCACCGGCGTCTTCGGCACGAGCTGGGGAAAATGCACCGATTCCTGTTGATCTTCTCCTTTTTCATCATCAATAGAGGTATTTCTGGAGGCTTTTCCTCGCGAGAAATTGCTCAATCGAGAATCAGCTGAAACCAGCAAAGCACAGAGGGGGCCCACAATGAAAAGAATGGACGAAATCTTCATTTTTCCAAGACGAAACCACGTTTTCGGTTTTCGTTCTTTGACAGAAAATTCTGGAGATATCACCTGAATATATGATCCCAGAGAGGTGAAATACCGGCGGTGTTCCTCCGCCCCTATGATCGGACCAAGATCGTGGCACGAGTGTTAATCTTTTATTTTTTTCCACTTGCCCTAGTTTTTTTCAGTAAGTGGAATTTTCCTATCATAATAGTTCCTATTTCTGCTATGTGGAAGACTGGCGGCTGTTGAGAGTAGACAGCCCAAAGGACATGAATATCTTCCTGTTGAGAAATTGAGCGAACGCTTTCCAAGTATAAGATATATGTACCTTGGAATAAAAGAAAGAGAAATCACCAGGAGCTTACAAAGCAAGTTGTACTTTTAGAGCTTTTAGAGCTTTCTCCTCCTCTTTTCGTTTTATCGGTCTTCGACCTTTTTCTTTGCTCCATTCTTTCTCACTCCCATCTGATACAACATTGTGCCGGTAGTAAACTTAACATTCTCTACGCGAGTGTTCCAGCCCAAAGGAAACCAAAGGAAACCAAAACCCGAACAAGCCAAAGGATCGGTGGCTTCGCCCAAAACATTCAGGAATAGTACTTAAAGAACGCTGATCACTTGTATTGTCTCCAAGTGCGGCAGAATTTCACTTCGTTCACTCGATCGCATTTTTTCCATTTTTTCCATTTTTTCCATTTTTTCCATTTTTTCCATTTTTTCCATTTTTTCCATTTTTTCCATTTTTTTCCATTTTTTCCATTTTTCCATTTTGCAGCCACCGGGCAACCGCACATAAGGCAAGCGCGCTTGCAATTTGAGTTCGAGTGGACTGAAACTAATAAAGAGAAGCAAAGAAAATAAGCGTGCAGTCTATACTGTTTACAAGCATGTTTTTTTTGGTTTTTGGTTTTTATCTTCTTATCTTTATCTTCTTTCGTCCAGGATGCTTATACTTTATGTGCAACGTAGTTTGTTGACGAGACACTGCGCTTACAAGTAACCACCTGAAACCAGGATATCTGTAGGTTTATCATCTTGCTCATAGTTCCCAAAAAGAAGCATCAATAGCCAGATTTTCAGAGTACTATTTAACTCGTGCTTGAGAAGATGAGATTTGTTTCTTCGCAAACCAAACTGTACTCTTTTCCAATTTCATTGTAACAAATACCGAAATGAATCTTTTGAGGATTCCGCTTTCCCGCGAGACTCCCCATGCTTATAAAGCTAGACTGATGTGCTTTTATTTATGCAAATGACAACCGTGGTAAATCCAGCAAACGTGAAAGATTCGCCAAACTCTTTAGACTCTTCCAGTTCCGTCAAAATGACTGTTTTGGTCATTTCAGTTTTGCTTCTCCAGTCGTTTCGTTTTTTCTTCCTTTTCCTTTTCTTTTCTTTTTCCTTTTTTTACCTGGTCGATTCCGTCTTCTCTTGCTCACGTGACGGAGAACGCCGTGTTTACCTTCCTGCGCAATCGAGCAAGCATTCATGCAGCAGAAGCTCGCAAACCGTATCCATGACGAAAGCAGCAAGCAAAAAGCGAAGTTCCGAGGGCTGCGCAACTTCCAACCCCTCCAAAACCCACACCCTCACCCCCGGAAATCCTTCGCTCTCACGGTGTTACCCCCGTGCCACCCTGGCTGCATTGCTATCCTCGCACTAATCTTCTATATACTTCTTTTTCTTTATCTCAATTGAAGACATTGACAAAACCATCTAATTATGTCTGAATCAACCAACGTGTCTCAAGAATCTAGCAGCTCGAAAGGGTCCAAAACCTTGAAAAAATTGACCTCTTCGTCCACTTGGAAATCCCCTTTCAGAAGCTCCAGCGGTAAAAAAAACATTATCAAGGATTTTAAGGAGAACAACTCCGTGTCGCAAGTCCACGTACCTAAAAAGTACACCGTGCACCCTCACTTGGATAGAGGGGAAGAAGTGGAGACCACCACAAAGTCAGATGCAAAAGCTGATCACGTTGTGGACGGAGGCGCTGAGGCAATTGATGTGACGTCAGTGGATGCAGTGAAGAACGAGCCGCTTGCCAGCTCTGCTTCCGTGAAGGACAATGAGTCGGAAAGACCTTTGAGCGAAGCCGAGAAGAAAGCAACCGCTGCTCTTGCCGATGCTAAAACAACATCAAAGGGCGCTGAAATCAATGGGAACTCTGAAGGTTTGGTGAACCAGAACGCAGGTGACGACGACATCAAGAAGCAAGTCAAGGAAAACCCCATTGAGCTTGACACCGTCGCTGGGGCGAAGTACGTACCAGTGGAGGCACCAAACAAAAAGGTGTTGGACTCGCTTAAGGACAAGCCCAAGTTGTTGAACCACTACCAGGAATTGAACGGTGCTGTGAACAGCAAGAACTCCACGTCTTTGGATGGCCCAGACAAGGTGATTGACTTGGGAAGTGGCCTTCACTTGACTCAGCAGCAATTGTTGGACATTGCTGCCAAACGTGTTGCTCCTGTGATTGCCAACATCAACGAGGAGGTTGAAAAGACGCAAAAGGAAGACAAGATTGTGGAGAAGAAGGAATTGGACGCTTCCGTTGCTAAGCACAACGCCAAGTTGAACAAGGACTTTGAGAAGCACGCGGCAAAGGTTGAGAAGAACAAGGCTAAGTTCGACAAGGATATTGAGTCCAAACACGCCTCCCTCGACAAGGAAATTGCTTCCACTATTTCTGCTGCGGAAGAGTTTGATCAAAAAACCAACAAGCAGATTGCCACTACCAATGAAAATTACATTGAGCGTGAAAGACAGGCCATGAAACAACACGAGGTTGACAAGGAAACTTTGATCAAGAACCACGAAGAGTTGGAGGCCACCAAAAAGCAAGAGTTGGCCGATGCAAAGACAAACCAGACCAAGACTTCTGAAGAGATTGAGGAGTTGAAGAGCAAGAAATCCCAATTGAACAGTGACAACTCCGAGTTGTCTGACGAGATCGAGAGATTGACTAAGGAATTGACCGAGCGTGAGAAAGAATTGACCACCATCACTGGCAAGTTGGAGACCGAAAAGGAAACGTTTGAAAAGAATGAGAAGTCCAAGAAAGAGTTGAACGAGAAGGTTGTTGACGCTCAAAAGGGTATTGAGGAGAAGAAGGAGTCGAAATCGAAATTGGCTACTGAGGTAGGTCTTTTGGGCTCTGCTGTCGCTGCTTATGCTTCCAAGTTGAAGTCATTGAAATCTGACAATGAGAAGAAGCCTCAGAGAATCGCTGAGGCCAAAAGCAAGTACAACTCCTGGAACAATGAAAAGAAACAATTGGCCGAAAAAGTGGCCCTTGAACACGAGCAAGAACGCTTGGAGGCCAGAGAAGCCGCAAACACCGAGAAAATCAAGGCCGAACTCGAGGATGAGAAGAAGAGATTGGAGAAGGAAAGACAACAGTTTGCTGAAGAAAGAACTCGTTTGGAAAAGGAAGAACGCGAGTTAAAAGAACAAAGAGCTAAGGAGGAGCGGGAAATAGAAGAGCAAAGACAAGAGGAAGAGAAGAAGATCAAGGAGTTCCAAGAGAAGAGAAAGGCGGAGGAAAAGGCCAAATTGGAAGCCGAAGAGGGGAGAAAGGCTGAAGAAAAGAGAGTGCAGGCCTTGAAGGAGAAGAAAGAAGGCGAGGCTCAGAAATCTAAGGAGGTCTACACCTTCTATCACAGTAAGCCTGAAGAGACCACTATCGTTGGCCAATGGCCGGAGGGGAAGGACAAGAAGAAGTCCGCAGACGACTCCTCTGCGTCTTTTGCTGGCCACAAGAAGGCTGCTGCGGTAGCTGACGTTCAAGACGGTTCGAGTTCCAACAAGAACAGGAAATCTTCCGACTCCGAAGACGTTGGAAGGAAAAAGAGCTTCTCCAACAAGTTGAAGTCCGTCTTTGGTAAGGGTGACATGGAAAAGAACAAGGACGACGATCGCAAGTCTGATGATGACAAGACCAGGGACAATGTGTCGAAATCGCTGAACGCAAAGGCTGCCAATGTATCTAAGCAACCTCACGGTAAGGCTGTTGCTGCTCCTGCGGATGACTTGGTGTCTATCTATGAGGAGATCTCGGACAAAGAGTACGAGCAGCACAAGAACGACCCTGACTACATCGAGGTTGACGCGGACGAAGCCCAAAAGTTGCTCAAGCGCAACAAGGAGCTTCTTCCTCTCTTGGGAAAGAAGGTTAACTAACTTCCTTATGTATGGCTGGGCTGAATATCCAGGTGACTGCCACTCTGGCATATGAGTCCACGCCACAAGTCACCTGCGTGGCGTACTTTTTAATCGCTTTAGAATAAGTAAATGCAGAAGTTTTATTCTATCTCTCTTCACGTAGGTAATGCACATTCAGGCTTCTCATTCATGCTTCTCACTCAAGCTTCTCGTTCAAACATCTCACTCAAACGTCTTCTTCTTCCCTTGAGAAGGCACGATTGCTGCAGACGCTCGTTGTGCCGTGGCCAAAGCTACCGACGATTTCATCCGTTTATTTCCAGTGTCTTGTGTCCGGTCGGCCGGTCTTTTATTGATCTTTGGACCTTCTTTCCCAGCACCTCCTTCTGCAGATACTGCCCTTTCCCTATATTCAGTTTGCGGAGGCTGTGGATCTGAAACAGTCTCGCCGCTCTGCACCTCACTTTCTTTCTCTTTGCTCTCCTTTCTTGGGTTTCTCTTCGACCGATCCTCTCCGTACTCTAAACGTAACGGTCTGTTGATGAAGTTCCGGGTAAGTTTGGACTTGAGCGCCGCCGTGGCACCTTCTTCCTTCAAGAAATCAACAAAGGCAAAGCCCTTACATTTGCCCGTGTCCTGGAACGTGGCCATGCGGATCTTAACAATCTTGCCACAATGACCGAAATGCTCCTCGAGCAACTCTTCGGTTGTGTCGAAAGACAAGTTTCCCACAAAGAGAATCCGCAGCGGCGGGTTCTTCAGCAACGCCTTTTTGCCGTGGTCCTCGGGCCTGCCTTCGAACGACGACGCGTTTTTGATGAGCAAGTTCCGGCCGTTCAAGTTGCTTTCGCTGAGAGCCACAACGCTATCCACGTGTTTTTGCGAGGGCAAGTCGACATACGCAAAGCCTTTGATTTTGTCGCCCTTTTTCGGGAGATTGACTCGCGTGATGTCGCGTTCCTCCACCACGGGAAGTGCTTCACTGGCGTTCTGCTTAGATTTGGCAACGATATACCGCACAATATCGTCTTTCGACGTTTCAAACGACAAGTTTCCGATCCACACCCCAAACGGAGACTTGCCCGATTTGGCCGCCGGCTCTTCGCCGTCTTCCGTCATGGGTCTGGGCGCAGGGTGTTTGCGGGCAATCTTGTCCAAATCCAACTTTCCTTTTTTCAAGAGACGCTGTTTTTTCCGAGACAACGGCACTGCTGCATTGAGATCGATCTCGAGCTCGTCCTCTTCATGATCTGGGGGGTTGGAGAGTTTCTTGATGTTTTGTTCTGAAGACTTCGGTTCTTTGGTGGTTTCCGGGATATCTTCGGAACTGGGTGTGCTCACATCATCTAAAGTAGAACCTGTGGGCTTCGATTCTTCCGTGGGGAGTTTCTCCGTAAGGGATTTTTCCGGGGATTCCGAGCTGGTCTTCTTTTCTTTTTTCTCCTTCTTCTCCGTCTTCTCCGTCTTCTCCTTCTTCTCCTTCTTCTCCTTCTTCCTCTCCCGCTTATCCTTCTTGCTTTCTTTAGCTAGCTCAGCCATGTTGCTATGATTATCGGGTTTACAGTTTATCCGGAGAAGAAATAGATATTGAGTGCGCACCGATGCCGATGCTCATCCGAAGCGCGCTGCTCTTTTTTATCTTCACTAATTATTTCAATTCGCGAATCCCACCCCAATCGAATCCCACTTCTCCAAGGCAAGCCCAATGGTGATAATCATTTGAGAAAATAAAGTGCGCCAGGTATTTCCAGGATTTCGGGCTCAAACAGGCACATGGAGAAAACATCGGTTCTAGGTCGATATTGATTTTCTCTCCTTTTGATGAGTTTTTTATTTTCTTTCCCAGATTTTTCTGGTGTCACAGGATTCCAAAAGCTTTATTGACCCGTTGGCATATGCTAGCTTGGAATGCCCTTTTTCGACACCCTGACTCAGTGATGTTAGCGACGCAACTTTTCACTAAAAATCGATATTAACAGTATTTCTTTGATATTATTATTATATTATAGTGATAGTGAAATATCGAATCGCTAACGGCTTAGTGAATCACTAACGCAGATATTTTGGGGGTGGCTTGTGGGAGTGTATAGTGCACTATATACTATAGACCAGTGCTGTATCTTTTTCGTACATCATCGTACATAGCGTTGTACGATTGTACGAAAACGACGGTTTTCAACCACCGTACATACAAAGACGATGACCTCTAAAATCGGATATGCAGATAAGATTTCGTACATCGAAAGCCTGTATCTTTCTTAAAGTTTTTGTGGAAATTTCGGCGAGATTTTATATCATTACCAGAGACAACGGGGAACCTATGACTACCTTACTCCAGAATTTCGAATCCAGCTACAAAAGCAAATCAAATTTACTTCAATTCAAGGGAGACATAAGATGCGCTGGTAAGGTATTAAACCTATCTTCAAATTCCATCTTGACCTGTACTTTTTTTAGGAAGAAGAATTCGATCGCGTTTGGAAAGTCTCTAGATGAACTTGCGGATAAACAGCCCGAATCAAAG
>JAJMGV010000105.1:5601-34694 GCA_030582695.1 [Candida] golubevii
CTATAAATACGAATAGCAACCGGGTCTGTTCTCGAGAGAGTTGTTCTTTCTACAACATCTCTTAGAGGACTCGCTTTAGGGCAACCCATACATACTTGTATAGGTAACGGTAAGAGAGTATTAGTCTAAGACACACTTTAGCCATAAGCCAGGTGATCCCTAGCTTATCGAGTCCCTTGTTTAGGATCGTTTCCTAACATCTGGTAGCGCAGCAACTTTCGATTCGGGAGCAAGCAAAATTTTCAAGATGGTCGACGACGCGGAAACCCGTACACAAGTGCGACGAATCTGACCGCAGACAAAAAATCTTCCTTCTCAGCTGCAGGAATCTTCCCACCCGCGACTATTACGTTCAGTAATGAAGCCACTCTCGCCCGGCGGTGGTTGAATGCCAAGAAAAATGAATTAGCGGGATCACAGGATAGCGAAGCAAAAAAGGTCTCATTTTTTCTCAGGGATCTCGCAGACCCAGCACGCGAGAGGGCTGAGGAAGCTTACGAAGCAGGAGATTTCGTGGATGCAGAAGGGTTCGTGGACTGGTTTACGAGGGAGTATGCCCCGAGAGAGGTCGTCGACAGCATTACCAAAGAGCTTACCGAACTTAAACAGACTCTGACTCTCAAACATTATGTGCTGCAACTTGACACGTTGTTAGCTAAAAATAAACGGTGCAAAGAAAAGATGCCTGAAGAGATGATTAAACATTTTTTCTATAAAGGGTTGAGGAACCCCATGTTCAAAGAGCGGTTGGCGGAATCGGGTATTGAGGATATTACAAGCGTTAAGTCTAGAGTGGCAAGGATGGTAGGTCCTGAGACTGGTTGGGACGAAGACGGGTTTTTGAAAGCTCGAACCGGCGGCAACTCTTCGGGAATTTCCAAGCCGGGTCGTAACTCTAAGAAATTCCGTCGGACGAACACCGGAAGAGGGACTCAACATCCAGCGTTCACTACTAACAATGATATCAAACCAAGTTTCCAGCAGGGCCATAAGTCTAAACTCCACACGAAGTCCAACCATATTAAGTTTGATGAAGAGGGATACGACGGTAAAGGATTAGTTCCTCACGAAGGCGAGGAGGAGGATGAGGAGTCGGAAGTCGAGGAGAAAGATGGCTATTTAAATGGACGGGACCAAAGGAGATAGAATATTTCGTACCACCCTTTGGTCCACCGCACAGGTACGGTATACCGGTCCAACTCACGGTCAGTCGTTTCGAAGAGGTGCCAGATGAAGGAGAATCGAAGCGAAAGAAACCTCGAGTTGGTACGGACGGTTTACCGGAAGGATCTAATACATGCATGTTTGGTAAGACTTCTGATAGACACAACCACTCCTCCGAACGACAACTTGTCTCTCGTGACGTCTCGAACACGGTGTTCTCCCAACTGGCAGAGCTTTTAGCAACCAAGGCCCACACGTTCACATCAAAAGTGCAGAAGTCTTCAGGTCAGACTGCATCACAGCAACAAAGTCCTACGGCGGACGTAGGCGGCGTATACAAGAAGCTTACTGGGGAAGCGAGCTTATGCGCACAACGACACGCAGTGGATGCGGTCGACGGGCCTTCCGCGGAGGAAGCACCCTCTGTCCAAAAGACAGTAAAGCAAGAAACCTTGCAAAGGCGCAATCAAGTAGCTCCGAATAACTTGTCTGGCAAACAGGTACCAAACACAGCTACGTCGGTGGACCCGAAACCACCGACCGACCAACGATTGTCAGGCCGCAAGCGAAAAGTTCACACGGTGAACGCATTAGCTCTGAATAGGCGACAGAGCGAACAACTGGAACCGGAAGTCCAAAAACCATTCCACCTTGACGTTAGTGTCAACGAACTGCCGTTGGTTCGGGCCCTTATTGACTCGGGGGCCACAGGCAATTTCATAAATGAGAAATTGGTCAAGCATTTGGGTTTGCGAAGGTACACTCTTAAAACTCCAGGTTTTACGCGGCTTGCGTCGAAAGACGTAACTGTATCAATCACACAGGGGGTTACGGTCGACATCACATGCAATGGCGAAAGTTTTCGAAAGGGTTTTTTCGTTTACCCGGATCTTGCGGACGCCATTGTGCTTGGCACACCATTTATTAGACAGTTCCACAAAATGATAAATTTCGAGCGGGAAGAATTCAATGGTTTACCATTCTGCAAACTGGTCGCACAGGATTTGACTCACGTTATCACGCCAAGTATTCAGATGATCGAACATACGAAACTCGATCGAGAACTTCGCAGCCAAGAGACAGAGGTGTACACTTTACTCATTAAGTTAATCGAGTTTAAGGACGATGCACAGGCAGGCGTTGTAGACCCAAATTTGTTCAATCTTGACGAGTACAAGGACGTGATACGATCAACTTTACCAGCAGGGTTACCACCAGTGAGGGCAGTACAACACACGATTGATGTGATTGAGGGCGCAACTCCGCCGCACAAAGCACCATATCGGTTATCACACGCGGACAAACAAGAACTTACGAAACAAATTGACCTGTACTTGGAATCCGGATTGATTGTCCCGTGTGGTTCACCTTATGGAGCTCCAGTGATTTTTGTGAAAAAGAAAGATGGGTCGAAACGATTGTGTGTTGATTATCGGGCATTAAACGAAGTGTCAGTGCGGAAGCGATTCCCACTCCCACTTATCGAAGACATTTTTGATACCATTGCAGGGGCGAAAGTCTTTTCTTCTCTTGACCTTCATTCGGGATACCACCAGGTCAGGATAAAGAAACTGGACATTTATAAGACAGCTTTTGTGACACCTTTTGGACAATATGCTTGGCGGGTGATGCCATTCGGCTTACACAGCGCACCATCAACTTTCCAGCAATTGATGAATGAAATATTTAGCGAAGTCTTGGGACGATTCGTGGTAGTATACCTCGATGACATCCTTGTGTTCTCACGAAATAACAAGGAACATAGCGAACATTTGCGGCAGACGTTGGAATTACTCCGACGCCACCAACTTGTGGCAAAGGCAAGTAAGTGCTATTTTTTCCAGCATACGTTGCGTTTTCTTGGACACATTTTAACGTCTGACGGAATCGCGCCGGATCCGGACAAAATACGCGCCATACAAGAGTGGAAACCCATCCGAACCATACGCGAGGCACAAAGTTTTTTGGGTTTGACGGGTTTCTATCGGAAGTTCATCTTTGAGTATACCAAGTACACGGCTTGTATACATGACTTTATTGCAAAGAAAGTCGAGTGGGGCGCGGAACAGCAAAAGAATTTCGAATTACTCAAGGCACAACTTACGTCTGCACCCCTTCTTATACTTCCATCACCGGAACATACGTTTGTGGTGTACACGGACGCGAGCAATGAGTACATGGGTGCGGTACTTCACCAAGTAGATAAGGATAACAAACTTCTTGGCGTGGTGGCATACGAGTCCAAGAAGTTTAAGGACGCCGAACTTCGGTATCCTACGCGGGAGAAGGAATTTTTGGCCATTATTCACGCTTTAAAGAAATGGCGTCATTTCCTTTTGGATCGACGTTTCATTCTTTACACCGATCATGAATCAATCACTACTTTGCAGAAACAACCCCTTCCCATCGGACGTATGCTTCGGTGGATGGATCATTACATGGAATATGACATTGATATTCGACATATCAAAGGGCCCAAGAATGTGGTGGCTGATTGCCTTAGTCGGAAAGATATGGATCTCGACGAAGCTATTGTTCCGATTACTGGAGTTCCTCCAGCAACCGAGCTTCAACTTAGGGTTAGTAATTACATTCGGACTGATATTAGTGAGAACGAGCAGATGAAGGCACGGTTTCATCAAGATTACCTCAAAGACGCGCTCCTTAGCACGCCTTATAAGGTTCGCGCTCAAAACCTTCCTATTCCAGCGGGACTAAAAATTCAAATGGAGAAGTATTTCTTGGTGGACAATTTGTTATACTATGCGATCACGTCCAGAGATCGTCCGCGGCTATGTGTTCCAGCGGGACCGCTTCGCGCGATGGTTTTTCAACAATCCCACGATTCGCACGCTGGAGCCCACAGGGGGGTAAACAAAACATATGAATTAATCGCTCGCGACTACTATTGGCCACGTCAGTTTGCGTCTGTGCAACGCTACGTACAAGGGTGTGCTACATGCCAGTATAGTAAGGTGTCCACGCTTAAAAAGCCAGGACTCTTACTACCACTTCCAGCTCCTCTACAACCGTGGGACGATATAACAATGGATTTCGTGTCGGGTATACCACGAAGTCCCCAAGGGTTTGACCGTATTTTAGTGGTAATTGATCGGTTAACAAAGTTAGGACATTTCATTCCAACAAAAGTGGGCATAAAGGTGGAAGATGTGGCACGACTACTCCTGGAACATGTTTTTCGGTATCATGGTTTTCCTGTCTCCATTGTGAGTGATCAAGATACACTATTTACAGCCGATGTATGGCAAGAGTTTATGCGGCAGTGGAATATTAAAACGTATTTCTCCACCAAAGAACACCCGGAGACTGACGGACAATCGGAACGGACTATTCGTACGTTGTCCGAACTCCTCCGGACAGTGTGCCAAGGGTCAGGTACACATACCGCGGACTGGGTTCAGCGGTTACCTATGATAGAATTCGCTTACAACAACAGTGAACACTCAGCAATCAAAATGTCACCTTTCTATGCTAATCTCAGTCGACACCCACGACTCCCGGTGGCGTTTCCGGGTCTTACTAGACAACGCGTGCTCGCGGTTCCTGATTATGTTGTTGTCAAACGGTATACAGAACAGCAGACAGCCACCTTACTTAAAGTTCGTGACGCGCTCGCAGAACAACAGGACGCGATGGCAAGACAAGCGAATAAGCACCGACGGGACGTCGTCTTCCAGGTGGGGGAGGAGGTACTCGTTCGGCGAGACAAAATTGAATCTAAGTCAGCGCGCAAGGCTAAAGAAGGGAAAGAGAAAGAAACGAGGAAGTTCCACCACATTTGGTTGGGACCTTACAAGATCGTGGCTCGGGTTAACGACAATGCATATGTGGTACAACTCTTCAAAGCTAGGCAAAGCCGAAAGGCTCTAAATGAGAGACGGGGTGAACAAACTTTCGACATCAAGAGTCTAAAGAAGTTCAATAAGTGTGCAAGGGATTACGAGGAGGTTCCACCCCAGTCCATTACGGAACTCCTTAAGAATGAGGCTATGATCGACCGGATCGTCAAAGTTAAAAGAAATAGTGTGGTAGTTCAATGGCTTAACTCCTCCTTCGACATTGAACTCACTAAAGACGAATTCGATCAAATCGGTTACAGGTACCGGGTATATTTAGAAGGCGACTATGATCGACGCAACCCAGACCGCCCATTTGGTAGCGTCTATGACAAGGCTCCGGCTGAGCATAGAATCGAAGAGATTTCGAGGACACCAAGTGTTCGAGGACGAACACAACTTCAAGGGTGAGAGGATGTAACGGAAAGGTCGCATACGTTACGATTTGTACTTATACACGACCACCATATCACGTGCGTGGTCGCACTCTATAAATACGAATAGCAACCGGGTCTGTTCTCGAGAGAGTTGTTCTTTCTACAACATCTCTTAGAGGACTCGCTTTAGGGCAACCCATACATACTTGTATAGGTAACGGTAAGAGAGTATTAGTCTAAGACACACTTTAGCCATAAGCCAGGTGATCCCTAGCTTATCGAGTCCCTTGTTTAGGATCGTTTCCTAACAGATCATCCCACTGGGATGAGAGGATGTGATGAAAACAATTCATTGAACTTAATGACAATATCATTACCCATTGTTTGTCTTCTCCTGACTACGAGTTAACATCATCGAAAATATTGTATGAGACATTCAGTTCAATCAGGTTGGCTTACCGAAACTAACTGAAAGATGACGACTGTGGTCAGCACTTGCCATTGTTACCGAGGAAAAAAGGTTTTAAAAAAAAAAGCGAGATTGAAGGTTTAGAGAGAGAGAGAGAGAGAGAGGGAGAGAGAGAGACAAAAGGAAAGTACAAAGATAATGAACCGAATGAAACTGTTCGTGATACGATACACAACCAACATTACAGAGAGTCTTGCGACGGAAAAACTCCAACCCCGACCCCGAACCCAATTTCCGCATTCGCAAATTAATAAAAAAGTCGTTCAAGAACGCCAGATTCAATACAATGGCAAGTTCCATACGTTCAAAATTTCAAGATCTACTGCTCTAAGCATAGCCCCACAAATGCGGACGTAGGCAGGCGGAATTTCAACATGAGATCATGAGATTTCTTGCTTGGATGAGTTTATGCTCAACCCGTGACCATGTGCCTTGAGTTGCTGATGCAGCTTGTCGGGGTGCCCGGGTGCCCCCACCTGCAAGACCCAGAGCTGGCCCACGGCGGAAACAGGCGACGTGCACACAGCTTGGCCTCGCAGAAACAGGTGCTCTGGTGGGCATGAAACATTCGCGAGGTGATATCCGTATACTTGCTCGTTAGGCGATCCACGCCATTATGAGCGAATAGGCTATTAGGGTGCCGGAAGTTTAGATCAGGCGATGACCCCGCCGATGATATTTATAACCTTCGAATCTTCGAAATGCCTGTCGAGAAGGGCCCTGCAGTTCAGTGGTGCCGCGTTGCAACGCGGGGGGCAAAATACGCGGTTTCATTTGCTGGGAAGATTCTCGGACAAATTTCCCCCACACCTACGCGGCAGGCCCCCCGCAGATTTGACACTGTTCCAAAAAGACAATGTGCAGGCGCCTGCATAAGGTGTTCCCCCGAAGCCCGTCTGGGTGCGCCATTGCTGCGGGTGCCAGCCAGTGCGTCCGTTTTTGGTTATCAAAAAGGTGATTGTGCATGACCGGGGTGCATAGAAACGAACATGTTATTAAGAGGCCCCACCCAAACGAAAAAAAACTAACAACACGATTTCGGATTAAGTTCCCGGGTTGTGAAACTCCCCCGACCACCACCGAAATTATAAATAGGCGTGCATTTTCCGGCAGCCAAGTAGATGCCGGAAATTCTTCCTTTTTTTTATTCGTTTATGACTGTTAAGGTTCACCTCAATTCATCCATTGACTTAATCGTTAGTTACGCCCACATTTACTCTTGAGCTATCGCGGATTGATTTTTGACTTCTCTTTGACTTCTCTCTGGAACGATGTCAAACAAACCTACGATTTCTCACAGCCTCGACGAAACACTGTCGGGGTCATCCAAACATATTTATCAGGATAAATCTCTTTTCACCACGCTGGATGATCGTCAAGGCGAGGCAGGCAATATTTTATCGCAATACTCGGAGAAACAGGCGATTCAAATGGGGCGTAATTATGCCTTAAAGCATGACCTAGACCCGGTCCTTTTCGGCAAGGCTGCCGCCGTGGCCCGGAACCCCATGGAGTTCCAGTCAATGGACTTTTTATCGCAGGAGGAAAAAGATGCCCTTGAATTGGAGCGCACCAAGAAATGGCACATTCCACGTAAATTGGTGGGGGTGATTGCGATGGGATCAATGGCTGCGGCCGTGCAGGGCATGGACGAGTCGGTTATTAACGGCGCCACGCTCTTCTATCCGGCGGCTTTTGGTATTTTGCAGATGAAGAACGCTGATTTGATGGAGGGCCTCATCAACGGCGCCCCCTACCTCTGCTGTGCCATTGTATGCTGGTCGTCGGACTTCTTTAATAAGAGATTGGGCCGTAAGGGAACGATTTTCTGGACTTGTACAGTATCGGCGCTTACTTGTATTTGGCTGGGCCTCGTCAACTTGAAATGGTACCATTTATTTATTGCCCGGTTCTGTTTGGGCTTTGGGGTCGGGGTTAAGTCGGCCACGGTTCCGGCATATGCCGCTGAAACCACCCCTGCCAAGATCAGAGGCCTGTTGGTGATGCTCTGGCAGTTTTTCACTGCCGTTGGAATCATGTTTGGCTACGTGGCGTCGTTGGCGTTTTATTATGTGGGCGATCACGGCATTGCTGGCGGTTTGAACTGGAGATTGATGCTTGCATCGGCGGCAATCCCAGCACTTATTGTCATGGTCCAGGTTCCGTTTGTCCCCGAATCTCCTCGTTGGCTCATGGGCAAAGGCCGTCACGGCGACGCATATGCTTCTTTGCGCCAGTTGCGGTTTACGGAAATCGAGGCGGCGCGTGATTGTTTCTACCAGCACGTATTGTTGCAAGAAGAGGGCACATACGGAACAGAGCCTTATTTCAAGCGTCTCTATGAAATGTTCACCGTGCGCCGGAATCGTAACGGTGCTTTGGGTGCTTGGATCGTCATGTTCATGCAACAGTTCTGTGGAATCAATGTGATTGCGTACTACTCGTCGTCGATTTTCGTGGAATCGAATCTCCTGGAAATCAAGGCCATGTTGGCGTCGTGGGGGTTCGGAATGATCAACTTTCTCTTTGCCATTCCCGCCTTCTACACCATCGACACGTTTGGCCGGCGGAATTTGTTGCTCACGACCTTCCCCATAATGTCGATATTCTTGCTCATGGCCGGTTTTGGCTTTTGGATTCCTTTTGACACCCAGCCCGAGGGAAGGTTGGCATGTATCACCATTGGGATCTATTTATTTGCCGCCGTTTATTCGTCGGGTGAGGGGCCGGTTCCCTTTACCTACTCGGCGGAAGCGTTCCCCTTGTATATTCGTGACTTGGGAATGGGCTTTGCCACGGCCACATGCTGGTTTTTCAACTTTATTTTGGCCTTCACGTGGCCCAGGTTGAAGAATGCCTTCAAGCCCCAGGGAGCCTTTGGCTGGTACGCGGCATGGAACATTATTGGTTTTTTCTTGGTGTTGTGGTTTTTGCCCGAAACAAAGGGCTTGACTCTTGAGGAGTTGGACGATGTGTTCAACGTGCCCTTAAGAAAACATGCCCACTATCGCACAAAGGAGTTTTTATACAATATCCGCAAGTACGTGCTCCGGAGGAACCCCAAGCCTTTGCCTCCGCTCTATGCCCACCAGAGAATGGCGGTGACAAATCCCGAGTGGCAAGAAAAGAGCGAGGTGATGCACGAGGAGAATATCTAGCGTGTTTTATATGTGTTTAATTTGAGGGGCTGTGTAAGCCCTTTACAGACAGGTTTTAGATTGTGTTGATTGTGTTGATTCTTTAGTTGATGAATGATTAATGTGCGATGTTCAATGATTTGAGGGGTAATGGTGGAAACCAGTAAAGACAGTTTTTTTTTTTTGAGTATACTGTATGGGCAAGAGACCAGGAGATTTGCGTAGGTAGGGCAGAGTAAATGTGAGGGTTGATCGGTTCTTAATCGGTTCTTTATCAGTGATTCTCTAGTTCTTAGCCAGTGCTAACCTGCCCTTGATCAGTTCTTGACCAGTTCGTGGTCAGCTCTCAATCAGATCTTAACCATTCTTAATCAGTTACTCATATCTTGACGAACGGCTTTGTTGGCTTGTTGGCTTGTTGGCTTTGTTCATTTTGTTCGCTTTGTTGACTGTTTCAAAAGTAGAAAAATAAAGACTCCCTTATCAATTAATTTCTTGAAGAATGTTCGCTCAAACTGGCCATTTAAGAGAACAAAGGGGAAGGTTATTTTAGTACTTTTCCATCTTTTTCCGTTGGGCGCTCGCAGACTTCAATGGCCTTTTCATTTGAAGGAAGGAAGAGATTACCAGGGCTCAAACGGAGCTAAATAACCCCTCCTCTCTGAAGATCCCAAAGACTACCAGAGTGGGAAAAAGGAGCAGATGCCAATGTGGCCAATCTCGTCCATCACATGCTTGGAGACAAACTAACGCGCCGGATATTACCAGGTCTGGGCTCGTCCGCCCCTCCTTATAGATCAGATGATACATTCTAGTGTAGAGGTCTCATTATAGCTACTTCAAGTTGGAAGAACTACGGTTGATGGATCGAGTGGGTCCAGACCGTGAAAAGGACCAACGAAGGAGAAGCACTTGGACCATACCAGATGTGAAGAAGCAGGTTGATGCCCCAAACTATGCTTTCATGGCTTGACGCGCATCCACCCTCAAGTTGAGTTCAAGAATTCTTCTAATAAACTGAGACATTGAGCAGGGAATCTTTTTGAAAATGCAATCAGAAATCGTTTCCTAATTTTGCTAAACGCGTCTTCATGGAAGTCGTGTAGTGTTGAAGGAGTTAATTGCCTTCTTTTGCGATCATTTTTTCAATATCTGAAAATTCCGGAGAGATATTCGAAACTACAATAAAACAGACAATACCAAAAACAAAACAAAAAATACTAGAAGCAAAACAAAAAATACCAAAAATAAACATCAAGAAGGCAAAAAAACAAAAAAAACAGAAGAACTCCTCATCTAATCAGATGTATCATTCAAAAAATAAAAAAAAACCTATAATCACCACAAGATCGTATCCTCGTGTGTTTTCTCCGTTCTCGCTCCTTTTCCCTCTCCTTTGATCTCCTCGTTCCTCACCAATCGGGCAAGCCGTTGCGAGAATTGGCCCTGCCTAATACTTATCTCCCACCTGGAGGTATTCCATTGCTTTGAAATCGTCAGCCTGCCCACAAGCAAAATGTTAGTATTAGCAAGAGACAAAAACGGGCAAAAGAAGGCAAAAACAATCAAAAACGCAAAATCAAAAGACAGTTCCACAACGTTGACAAAAGGTGCAATTCCCTTATTCATAATTTTGACCTCCACACATTCAAACTCTATCGCGGTCCTTCCTGCCCCGCAGATTCCACGCTCCACAGTTGAAGTGGGCCGCGGCTCGCCCGAACTCTCTTGATAACGATAGAGATAGAGGGCATACTTAAAACGGCCGGCTCGCCGCGTGTTTGAAAAGCTAATTAGAAACCAGAAAAACAAGGCAGCCCCATAATTTTTTGCATTGATTTTTTGCGTTCATTTTTGCATTGATTTTTGCATTGATTTCCACTTATTCCCTTTTGGATTCCCTTTTTCCAATCACCGTTTGAGCCGGGCCCCTTTTTAAACCATGACTCTTAACCAGAAGTACCTAAGTGCGCTAAGCCGCAACCCGTTGCTCACGAAAATGGTGACTTCAGGTATTTTGTCTTCTTTGAACGAAATAATCGCGTCTTTAGCTTCAAAGCAGTTGCGGAAAACCAAGCTCAACATTTTCGGCAAGGAAATCGAAATCAAACACCCGCTCAGCCCAAAAGTCGTGCTGATGTTAATCTACGGGGCGTTTTTGTCGACGCCTGTAGCCCATTATTTCTACGGAGCGTCAAATCGGTTTTTTGGCGCCAAACAGTCCCCCAGGACAAAGTTGGCCCAGCTAGCAACCACGCTTGTTACATTGTCGCCGTTTTTAAGCGCGGTCTATGTGTCGTGGCTCTCCATCATCAACTCGTATACGTACTCAGCCAAGGGTTTGTCGGTTGAGATGCGCAAAATAGTGCAAATACTCAAAATCGGATTGAAGAGTAATTTCTGGTTGGTCTACAGAACCTCGGCTGTCACGTTGTTGGTGGCGCTTACGCTAGCACAAAACTTTGTGCCTCCTGAGCTCTGGGTGGTGTTCACCAACTTTATATATTTTGTGGTGGGCACTGTACAGAACACGAAGATCAAGCTCAGACAGAATAACATGGTGGTGAAGAAGGAAGAATAGGGTGGGTTCTGATTCACCGGGGGAGAAATTGAAAAGGAAGAGAAGGAAGAGAAGGAAGAGAAGGAAAAAAAGGCAGGAACGACAAAGAAACCTTGATGTAAATCAAAACAGCGAAACTACGTTAATGTTGGGGTTGAATGATTTGGGTTGAATGATTTGGGTTGAATGATTTGGGTCGAATGGTTGGCGTCTCACTAGGATTCTATCTTTTCTGCTTCTCATTCTGGTGATGGCTGCGAAATCACTGTGTTGATGCAGAGCACAGCAGAACGGGGCATGCGCGAAACATGGAGAAACCAGCCAATAATTGTAGACCCAGTCTCTGATATTCCTGAAACAAGGATCAAAATCAAAAAAAGTTCTTAAGAAAACAGTAGCTGACAGCAGCTTATCAATTCAAACTCCAAGCCACTGGGAAGCCACTGGGAAGCTACCGGAAAACACCCACTCTCCCCCCTCCTCCTCGTCACGTGACCACACCTTTTTCGGGCCTTGCGGGTCTTCCTTCTTCCCTTCCCCACAAGATCCTCACTAAATCTTCTTCTCCTCACTTTTTCCTCACTTCTCTATGTTTAGACTCTCGGGTGCTGCTCTCAAAAAGCCATTGATCTCAATTGCTCAGAATCAGCGTACATCAAGAATGTTGACTGCAAAAGCCGTGGTGTTTTCCGAGCACGGAGAACCGGCCGATGTTCTTCACACCCATAGCTATGAGATCGACGAAAACAATTTGGAGGCCCATAGTATTATTGTAAAGACTCTTGGCTCCCCAGTAAATCCATCGGATATCAACCAGATCCAGGGCGTATATCCATCGCAACCCGAAAAAACCACTGCTTTGGGAACGGAAAAACCTCTGGCCGTATGTGGAAATGAGGGGTTGTTTGAGATTCTCCATGTTGGTCTGGGCGTCAAGGATTTCAAGGTCGGCGACTGGGCTGTGCCCACCTCGGTCAACTTCGGAACATGGCGTACACATGCCTTGTGCTCGGAGAAACAAATGATGAAGTTGCCCAATCCAGACCAATCCAAGGCAAACGGAAAAAAACGGGGTCTCAGTGTCAACCAGGGTGCCACCATTTCTGTCAACCCTTTAACCGCGTATTTGATGGTCAATCACTATGTAAAACTTGAGCCCGGAAAAGATTGGTTCATTCAAAACGGAGGCAATTCTGCCGTGGGGAAGTTCGCCACCCAAATAGGCCGTATTTTGGGAATAAACTCCATATCCGTCATTCGTGACAGGCCCAATTTGGACGAAACCATCGAGGACTTGAAGAAAACTCATGGTGCTACTCAAGTAATCACCGAAGAACAGAACAACTCAAGAGATTTTAACGCGGAGGTTAAAAGCTGGGTCAAGGAAACGGGCGGTGCTGTCAAACTTGCCATGAATTGTGTTGGTGGTAAATCTTCCACTGCGGTGGCCAGAAAATTATCACCTAACGGCTTGATGTTAACTTATGGGGGCATGTCGTACCAGCCAGTAATCTTACCCACATCGTTGCACATATTCAAGAATATCACTAGTTCTGGATTCTGGGTTACCGAGCTTTTGAAAAACAATCCTCAATTGAAGAGGGAAACAATGGACCAGATTGTTGAGTGGTACGAAGAGGGCAAGCTTGTCGAGGCCAAATCCGTGGAAAACAAGTTTTCGGGTGGCGATTTGGCAAAAGTTTACCAGGAGGCAGTGGCCCATAGCAAGGATGGTAAGCAGATTGTGGTGTACTAAGAAAAAGAGGTTTGTTTGGATTTTATACTTTTCTTTTTGATCGATCCGGGGTTGTCCTGAACTTTAGAAATTCCGAGTGTTGATGAGGGTCATATGATTTCCCAACAGAATCGAAAAGCTTAACCCATTATCTAGGTGGTGATAGATCATCAACTTAGTTCAGTGGTATGGAGCAGTCAATAAGCACACAAAAGATTGAACTCTAACGCTCTTACCGTGAATCAATTTCTGTAATTCACTCTCCTTATTCCGATTCCGTAATTCTTGTCTTAGTCGGTGATTCTCTCTTCCCCGAGTAGGAGTGGTTCCCGTGACTACCGACTGAAATGAAACCATTCTTTCTCTCTTCAATCATAATGAAACATGACTTATAGTAGAATCAGCCCCTGAATTTGGCATGGCTTGTATGATCAAAGATTACTCAAAGTTAAAGTAACAATAATGAAATATAAAGCCGCAAAGGGAAGTGCTGGAAAATCAACATGACCGGATTGATTGTTAACCAACCCACTAAAAGTACCAGGATCATAATTACGAGGCATCTAGAAAGCTCATTTCCCGAATTACCTCTTCCCCCCAATGTCATCTTTTTGTTTTTAAGATTAATAATTTTTAGCGTATATAATCTCTTTCATTTCTCAGCATGCAATTCCGGAATTTGAGATCGCTTTAAGATCCGCGTTGCAGCAGCCATTCGAACGCGTTAATTAAGGCAGCGCGGAAAACGCCGAGTCGTGCACATATTCTTGCGATAAGAGCTGCGGCGGCGGCTGCCGGCCGTCATAAAAAAAGGCACCATGGAGAAATCGGGCACCAACGCAAGGAGGGGCGTTGGGTCGGAATATATACGGTCATGCGGGGTAAACGAAGACCCAACAATATAGAACGCCTTTCTTTCCATTACCCCGCTCTGACCCAACAAACCCCCCTCTATGAAACACCTATAAATACCCACTTGCAGCCTGTCGCTTTTTGTCGCGAGAGCTGTTTTTCCCGGCGGACTGGCCTCAACGCGTAGGTAAACCTGCTATCGGGCCCAGGGCGCGTAACCATATTTACAACCATTTTTCGTTTCCGCCCGCCAATGCCTTTTCGCCCACATTCGCTCGAATTACCTTCTCTCTGACCACCACCCTCTTTCCCCTTCTCCCGCTTCATTTTAACAAACAACTTTGTTGTTATTTCCACGAATTTTATAACTCTTACTCTCCTTTAAACACCCGATGTCTCTGGCGCTTGCATCCACTCACGTGCTCCTCGAGGACGAACTTTGTCCAGCCACAATCATTTATTCCCTCGAACTGGGTTGCATTCTCCACATCACAAGACGTGTGTTGCAATTAAATGATCCTTTACTCAAAACGTATGCTGTCTCGCAAAGCAGTTTCAAAAATGTTTCTCCTTTGGTAATTATGCCAGGGCTTGTAGATGCTCATGTTCACTTGAATGAACCTGGCAGAACAGAATGGGAAGGATTTGCCACGGGAACACAGGCTGCAGCTGCTGGCGGGGTAACTACAGTCGTCGATATGCCTTTGAATGCCATTCCTCCCACAACCACAGTTGAAAATTTCGCCTTGAAGATTACAGCAGCAAAGGGGAAAACGTGGGTTGACGTGGGATTTTGGGGCGGGATGGTGCCAAATAACCTCGAAGACTTGAAACCATTGATCCGCATGGGTGTTCGTGGGTTTAAGGGGTTTATGATTGACTCCGGAGTGGATGAATTCCCTGCAATCAATCCTCAGTATATAGCTAAAGCAATGAAGAAGGTCCAGGGAGAACAGACAGTGTTGATGTTCCATGCCGAGATGCAGCCACACCAGTCTCACCAGGTTCCTGTTTTGGTTGAGCAGAATGGAAACACGACACCAAAACTCGTTGCAAATGAGAGCCACGCGCATTTTTCTTTTGACGAGGATATCACTGATAACTCTGCTTCCGATTCAGAAGAAAGGAAAAGTCCTCAGTATGTCTCTGTTTCGGAGGATACCGACATCACGGATGTTGCAGTGAACGTCGAATCTTTAGATATCGGAATGTCGGCTTCTTTCATTAACAGGGCTCCGAAGCCGGTGGTGAATCTTTTGAATAAGCACAAGCTTTCGAACGCAGAACATCAACTTGATTCTAAAACCAAAAGACTCGCTGGCAATGGCAATTTGACAGAGCAGCAAATTAAGGCCTTGGCAAAGTCCCCCTATTTACAAGCCTCTGAGCCTCAATTCGGTCGACTTGCAAGATTGGCTAACCCCAATCACGAGCGTGAAGCTAGTGCGGATAAGTTTCAATCACCTCTAGCGAAGAATCTTGATTTTGATTCGAAAAAGTATGTTGAGAATTTTGAAGAACCTTTAAAAATTGCCCAGCAGGAGGACAAAGACTTGGCAGACATTGATCCAACGCTTTACACCTCGTTTCTTGCATCCAGACCTGATAGTTTCGAAACCACCGCAATTGCTGAGATCATCAATTGCTCTATGAGGAACCCTCAGGTTCCCTTACACATTGTCCATTTGGCTACTCATGAAGCAGTTCCTTTGATAAAAGCTGCCAAGGCACGTGGCTTGCCAGTGACAGCAGAAACTTGCTTTCACTACCTATCACTCACTGCCGAGAAGATTTCAAATTGTTCAACGCATTTCAAATGCTGCCCCCCAATTAGAACAGAAGCGAATAAACAGCTACTTTGGAAGGCTCTCAGGAACAACGTCATAACCACTGTTGTTTCAGACCACTCACCTTGTACGCCAGACCTCAAAGGCTTGGAAAAAGGCGACTTCTTTTCTGCCTGGGGAGGAATATCTTCTGTGGGGTTTGGCTTGCCGATTTTATTCACAGAAGGCCAGAAGTTGACACCTCCCGTGAGCATAGCAGAAATTTCGAGGTGGTGTTCTTGGAACACTGCACTGCAAGTTGGGCTCTCTCACAAAAAGGGAAAGCTTTCCGTTGGTTATGACGCTGATATTCTCGTTTTCGACCCTGAAGCAAGCTACACTGTGGCAAACGACCAAGTGTTTTTTAAAAACAAGTTGACCGCTTATGACGGAATGGAGTTCAGGGGCAGGGTCATTGAAACATACGTTCGAGGACATCAAGTGTTTGCATTACGGGAAGGTCATTCAGAAAAGCCTTTTGGAAGATTAGTGTTGGAGCCGCGGTCATGAAAAAAGAGGAAAGATGAGGAAAAAAGAAGAAGAAAAAGCCGTGTTGGCTTGAAGTCAAGTGCCTTCATCATCCGGGGAAATTCTTGTAGATCGCGGTGCACTTCAAAGTCAAAACCAGGTGCTCCATAGCCCACAAAAGTTTTTAAGACACAAGACGTGAGGCACTTACACCACGAGAAGGGGGTACGAATAAAAACTTTATTCAAAGTTTATTCAAAGAAGAAAAGCATTGCTCGAGATAATTACGACCGATTTTTACTTGGTCAAGTGTTGAATGACTTGATGCGTAAGTGAAACTTCAGTCTTCTGCTGCTCATTTCCTTCCCGCGCATATACTTACCAAATTCACCAAGCTGGCGCATCCCGCGCAAAATTGTGCTTAACGAATTGAGGCTAGAAGACGCTACGTGAGATCTTTTGAAATCTTCGAAAAATAGAATTAACACAATTCTTACCGTCAAGCTTCCACCTTTTTGAAGTCATATACCAAGTCTTGCCATGTCGAATACGTCTGAGGACAAGTTGTTTGAAGAGCTTCAAGGCCTCTTCCAGGAGGAAAAAGACCCGCAAATCGCCGAAAAACGGAAGGAAGTGATCAAGACCTTAAGGGAAAATGATATAGAGTCGTTTCCATCCGACCTTACGCTTCTCACGGCTTTCGATGAAGCGTTACAATGCTTTTCTATTGGCGGACAAGTGAGAAACTATTACAGATACGGGACTTATTCTCTCTGCGAGGCTCAACGTGAGAAGATGTGGTTTGCTTTTAAAAACGGGTCGGTAACAACCCCGAAAAAAGACGACGTGGATGCTATGGCCCATGACCCGAGAGAATTGCAGAGACGGAAAACAGTACAGGAGTTTTACAAGCGTAGGCTTATGGAGAAGAAAATGCAAGGCAGTTCCGAGGATATCTGGGATGTGCGCAAGACGCCGTTAAAGAACCCGTTCAAAGAGTGATGGATCAATTTGTCGGAGCGACGATTCTATCTGGATTTGAGTTTGCATTGACAAGGCGGATAGATGAAAAAACTGCATGGTAGTGGAAATGTGATGATGCTTCCTACAAGAGCACTCCCGAGGCCGGATTCGGGGGCATTTTTGGGCATTTTTGGGAATTTTCGGGTATTCTTGGTTACCATGGAGCAGGGTAAAACACCCGCAAGATTATTTTCATTATACTTTTTTTTTCTGGGGATAATCACTCGCTGGTACAGCTTGTTCAAAACCAGATCCTGCCACATTCGTCCTTCTCATGGGAGCCCCCTTGGCTCAAAGCTGGGCCATGAACCAGGAGTCTATCAAGTCTCCCTTTTGGCGGATGCTTCACATACTGTCTTTGCTTATCCATCATTTGCAATGAGTTTGGAAAATGCTTGAAAACTTGGGCTCCCCCCAGTTAGGTTAGCTCATACAATGACACATGATTTTTTTTGAGGCTCGTTGTCGTTCAGGCCCTTTGGTCTGGCGTTTAAGGCACATCTTGCCGCCTCCGAAAAGGCCTCGTTTACGCCTCTGTTTTTCTTTGCCGAGCACTCGAGATAACGCAAAGCACCCACCTTTTTTGCCACGTTCAAACCGTCTTCATATGGAATCAAGCGTTTGTGCGAGCTTGGCAAGCCCGAGCTTCGGTTGGAGTAGGGATTGAAGGAATCTTCTTCCTGGACGCCCAGCTGGTCGTCTTCCTGGTTTCGCAAGTCACATTTTAAAGCCACCAAGACTAGTTTGACCCCCTCACAATGATCGGCTATTTCGCCTACCCATTTCAGCTGTACATTCTCCAAGGAGTCGGGCGAATCTATGGAAAAACAAAGCATTATGCAGTGGGTGTCGGAATACGATAGGGCACGCAAACGATCAAATTCCTCCTGGCCCGCGGTGTCCCATAGCGACAATTGGACTGACTGGCCGTCTATGAAAATGTCGTGGACGTAGTTTTCAAACACTGTGGGCTCGTACACTTGAGGAAAATAGCCACGTGTGAAGACATTAAGTAGAGAGGTTTTCCCGCAGGCACCGTCGCCCAAAATGACGATTTTGCGCTGGACTGAAGTCGTTAGTAAGCTGCACAGAGTGAGAAATGGAAGCGGCGTGCCAGCGAAGAGGCTGGGGACTTGACAAGGGTCCGAAAAACACCAGTTTTTTCCCGTTTTTTCCCGTTTTTTTTTTCGCAGGCCTCGAGTTTACATACTTGTTTTGTTTCCGCCACCACAAAGAGGCATACTGACAGAAGTGCTAGATGAAGAAGTCAGACTAGCACGCGTAAGAAGCGTTTGGGTCAAGGCTAAGTATGCACTGGAAGGTGCTGTGAGCCGGTCGTGCCGCGCCCAGAAAACGCCTAAGATTCTCGACTCGCGCCCCGTCTCGCGTGCTTGTTGACAGTCGCGCTGCCGCGCCACCTGAACTGCCTGTTTTTGGAGCCTTTTTTTGAGTTTAGTCCTGAACTTGAGACAATGCTAGCACAGCCCGCGGGCCTGTCTGAGGAGCTATATCGATCGATCGGAAGAAAAGGAGTAAGGGGAATCTTCAGATACTTTCAAGGATTTGGACCCCTCGAGGTATAAAAAAGAAGAAAAATCTCTGTGCCTTGGTGGTGTTGCGTTTTCTGGTCACGGTTTTTTCTCTTCCTTTTCTCTTCCTTTTCTGGGTGTTGTTTTCTTTTCTCACCAGTTTCTGAGGGTGGAAAGTTCCCCGCGCCAGTTATGTTACAGCCTCCGGACACTACTGTAAAACAAGTAGCGCTGCTGTTAATAGGTGTAGAGAATTCAGAGCGGAATGGAAGAAGTAATGCGAGGAGAAAAGAAAAGGAAAAGAATGGCTAGAGAAGAGCACTCTTGATGTTGAAATTGGTTGTTTCAAAAGAATATGGATGGAGGGTCGGGCGAGGAGAGGAAATGTGGCTGTACTGAGGCGGTGTCTGTATTGCCGATTGATTTCGCGGCCTGAATTCTTTTAATTAATATTGCAGATGGCGTCGCAATTTGCGGGGATGATCGATAATAAATGCATCTTGTACCACGATTGAAAAGGAAGAAAATTTAGAAAGAAAATCTAGAAAGAAAATCTAGAAAGAAAATTCAGAGGACGAGTATTTCAATTCTATGAACGAATAAGATTCAGAACTTCCCGGTAGCTCTCAGAAACCGGGGCGTCTGCCATTTACCTCGTTAAAGTGCGAAAGATCGGGAACTTGGTGATACTGAGTGAGCTCGAAAAGCGGGGTTCTTCGACTTTCAGTTTTCCTAATATTGAGAGTCCGTCAGTTCTTCAAAAACCTGGGTGGGAACTATGAGCTCGCCATAAACTCAACCTGACATCAAGCACCCCATAATTGACATCAAGCGCCCATCGATACAATTGAGTCGGTGTCACTCAGTGTTGTTAAAAAATAGCGATGCGCCATTATAGTAATCGTAAAATAGTAACATGAGGCTTCTTATATCTGAACAATGTATTAAGTTAGATCTTCTAGTGAAACCAGTCTGGCTTTCCAACACCTAAGGTGGGAAAGCCGGTCATTATATAGTTGGAGCTGACAATGGGCCAGCTAGCTACAATGGCAGTAGTGGGTGCAAATCTCCTGTATTCCATGATCCAGGTTGTAGATTCGTTGCCCGATCATTATTACTGCAGGTTATCATTGTTGGACAGTTGACTGCAAATTGCGTAAATGAGACATCTCGCATAACAGAGTAATTTCGATATCGGTGTATTGCGATCTCGATATGGACGAAGACTGTCAGCCCATTTCCAGTTCAGCGGAGATGTAAGATGCGTTAGGCACATTTTGAGGCACAGTTTGAATCTAAAAACAAGAGAACTTGTGGAACAAGAGGCGCCCTGGCGTTGGATTCTTGGACATCTGCTAGTGAAATACAACTCATGACGAAGTAGCAAAGGTTGTCATGGTTTTTCCGCACTCAGAAATAAGGATTATGTGTTTTGAGTATGCTTCTAAAAGATGTGGAAATCATGACTAATGAATGGACGAAGAAGAGGCTGCCGAGTTTGCACTGCTATAGTTATAAACTGATCTGATTTGCCTGGTGTTCTGAGTAGCCTGGTGTTCTGATTAAGAAACTTTACTTGACTACCTTCACGACAGGAGTTCCGTGGTGCATGTCAAGCAGCTTACTAGAATGAAACTTTATTCAGTAAATGTTAAGCTAGGGGTGTCTATCAGAAGACTGGGTCGAGTTCGCCTAAATTGGGGTTGAAATTATCGTCCGTCCATTACCCACCCAAACTGTCAATTGGTCAATAATCAAAAAGCGTATTAATTCTTGAAGGAATATTACTATATTACGCGATAATTATAGTTCTATCAATTCCACTATTAATTAATTATAATTATGGCACCTACTATAATAATATAGCAATTAGTAAAAACAATAGCGATTTAAATATAATTCGCAACACTGAGTGTCACTCATGCCAAGATTGGAGCCAAAACCTAGTTATTCATTACACCAAGTAGAGTTCCAACTGCCACAAGAATAACATGTTGCAGTAATTATCGGTAAATCTCTTGAACAGAGAAATAGAAAGTGAGATGTGGCTTTCTTCGGCGATGACCTGGATTTTTACCGAAATATACAGTGATGTATATTCCATCTGCGTGGGAATATCGTGAATGTGAACACAACTTGTACTGTAGGGTGTGCACTATGCTCCATATAGATATACTGTTGGGCGTACTTCAAATAAACATTGAAGTGGGAAGTATGAATATTTTAATATAAATGAGATGCCCTCGCCTAAATAATACTATGATACTAGTTGAATCATCTTCTGCATCCGAATATCAGTCTGTTTGTCGGGTGAGCTCCTAGTAGTACACCGGAGACGATCTCTCCGTATTAAAATACGGGTAAGCCTATTCAAGGCAACAACAGACAAATTCAGCGGATCTGGCCGCCCTCGGCTCTTCTGCTAGTGTTTCCCGACTACTGGGATTATATTTTAAGACACTCTTAGCGTTGTATCTCCTTTTTTACTTTTCTACTTCTTTTTTTCTTTCTTACTTTTTGGTCTTCTTACTGCTACTTAAATGCGGCTGCAAAACAATACTACTGTCGATCCACATGGGACCTGATCATCCATCTTCTCCTTCAGCCCCAAGAAGTTCTACAAAGAAAAAGTGTCTCGAGTACAAAAATAGTACGAAAACGTAATGAAACACAGGTTGGTGATGATGCAATTTCAAGGTTACGTACTTCTTTTGTCTTCAAGATACTCCAGAGTCATGCAACAGGTGTCCAAATTTCAGATCATATTTTATCTTTTGATCATTATCAATATGATCTAGTTTGCCTCTTGATTTTGTTTCTTCATCATAATTATTTTCTTCGATATCTGTGGATTCATTCTCGTATTATTATCTCAGTCAACAGATTTCGCTCTTTTTCTCACGTTCCTTCTAAATCTTCACACCCCTCGCTCCCAGTTCCTCACTCGATGTGACATCAGAAAAATGTGTTTTTTAACCAAGACCGTTATCTGCCCTCGAAAAATTCGAGAAAACTAAAAGAACCCGGTTTTTGCATTCGCCAAATTATTAGTCTTCTGCCCCGAACACCGGTCACGTGCCATCCGTGGCATCTCATCACCAACTTCGCGTCCTGCATATGCCCGCACATACAGACATGGCAAACCACCAGAGAAGTAATTTGCAAATTCTAACGCCCTTCAAAAACACACACGCCGCCTTTTTCTGCCGCTAATACCATGTCTGGCCCCTTGCTCGCAGCACGGTTTGATCCGTCCCACACCCACTTTGCTCTGGCTAGCCTGCTGTTAGATACGCACCAGGTGAAAGTACAGGCACTCGTGGTGACGCAGGACCTGTTGAACACTCTTTTTCAACTCGACAAAAACCAGAAAATCACGTGTCTTGAGTGGCTCTCGCCACTGCTGCTAGCGATTGGACTCAGCAACGGCTCGATGCTAGTATATTTGCCGGCGTCAAATGCCGTGGCCACCGAGATCACTGTGCCTTCAAATGCGGCCATTACTGACATCCATTATTCGTCTATTACGCAAACACTCTGGTGTTCTGACGCCGACGGCGTGATTTATGAGTACGATACGGAACTTTTCACGCTCTTGCAACGCCTTGCGCTTGCAGACATGCTTGATTCCGTGGAAAAAGTCCTGAAACTCGCCACAGTAACGTACGAAGACGAGCCGCACTTGCTCGTGGGAACCCACAACGTATATTTGGTAAGCATCAGCAGCAAGAATGTGGCCAAAAGCTTCCCCGCACATGTGCAGCCGGTGATCTCGCTCTTGCCCGTTTCTAGTCACCCAGATCTTTTTTTGTCAGCGGCTGAGGGCGACCGATTTATCAATATATACTCGATTTCGAGTAACACCACCAAATGTGTGCTTGTGGCCACGTCTTCAGTGGTGCTGATCAGTTTGGGTGTATGCGACGACTTGTCACTTGTGGCTGCAATTAACGAAACAGGCACGCTTGAAATCTTCAACAATCCATTGCTGGCGGAGCCTCTGCAAGAGGCCGTTTCCTCGTCCAAAAAGAGACGGAAACAGGCGGCGGCCGGTGCCCGCTCCAGGCACGCAGATGCGTTCATCAAGTACTCGCGGCCCGAAGACGAGATCCGTGGCCCCGGCGACGAGACTTTAGGCATTGACGCCGTTCTTGCGACTGCTAGTGTGTTGCACACGACGTGGCTCGAATCCGGATCGGTTTCACGCTTTGATGCCGTTCCTTGGCACACAGATGGCGCCGGGTGTACACTTCTGGGGCTGGTGGTGGTGCGCAAGTCCCGCCAGGAAATCAAGCCGACTACGCATGCGGAAAGAGGCCACGATATTGCTGCGCCTCGTCTTTACAACGAGCGGCACACGGTAGTGACCGAAGGGTCTGCATTTCAGAACGATCTCGTCCATAGCGACGACGAGGAGGATGACGAGACGTTGGCCGAACGCATGGAGAAGTTGACGGGCGCGTCCCAAAAACTCGCGGCCGCCAACAAGAAGAAGCTAAGGAAACATACTGCGGGGTCGCTCTCGGTGGTGTTATCGCAGGCGTTGCGCAACAACGACCACTCGCTTTTGGAGACGGTGTTGGCCAACCAGGACCCGACTGTAGTCCAGAACACCATCTCTCGTCTCGACGCGTCGTTGGCTGTGGTGATGATGGACCGGTTATCGGAACGTATAACACGCCAGAAGCTGCAGTTCGACCACATGAACTTCTGGCTCAAATGGATCATTATCATCCACGGCGGCGTGTTGTCGCTGATGCCGAACTTGAGCAATAAGTTGGCCAGTTTACACACGGTGCTCACGAAAAAGGCTGCCACCATGCCGCGTCTCTTGGAGTTGCAGGGCCGGTTGAATATGATTGAACAGCAATCGAGCTTGAAACGCGAGATTTTGGGCGGAGGAGCAGGCGAGAACCAGGACGATGAGGCCGATTCCGATGTTGAGTACATTGAGGAGATCGACGATGCAGTGGAAGCCGGTGTGCTTGGGTCCGATGACGATGACGACGATGACGAAATGGATATGGATGGAAAAGACGACTTTGAAGATGTGAGCGGAGATGACTTTGACGACCCAAATGCTAGAAACGGCAATCGGAATGTGGCCGCTGACGATGATGAGGGTCTTAGTGATGTGGAGACTGCAGTGGTGAATAACGACGTTCACGACGGTTAGCGTTAGTGGAATTGGGAAGAAGGCAAGAAATTAAGAAGAGAAGTTTGATGGTTTTGGTCAGTCTACTGAATGAGGTTTCCATTGTTATCAATCGAGGCTCTCATCCTCACGCGGTGATAGCCACTAACCCGATGTCGGCGCATTCATGGGGACATATCCTGGTGAAAGTATTTGTACATATGGAACATTTATGAAGTGCTGTTCATGCGTGTGCACTTCCTGTAGTGCGTGTAAGTAAAGAGTAGGTATTGATCTGATACGTTTAGCTAGGCTCAGATTGAAAGGGAGTTACTTTGGATATGGCATTGTTGGTGATCGAATGGGAATAGAGAGGTGTCGGATCGAAGGAATTCTATGACCAAATCATGAAACATCTAGTGGTAGTCACGGTCTTAAATACGAGACGTGCCTGCTGCATGGATCTTAGAAGCCAACGAACAAAATTAACTCTACCCGCCCGTCCCTTCTCAAATTGCAGCGTAATTTTGCAGCTTCGTGTTATCGAGGTTTTCCTGTGCCCACTGCCCTTAGCTCATGCAGCAGACGCGCCACGCGCATGCACATCGGATTCATGCAAGTTCGGCACAGTCAAACTAGACTCACATCATATGGCCGTCCAGTTTCACAGTTCTTCAACGTAGCCGTACCAAGACTTCATTACAGCCATACAAACGAACTTCTCCGAAAGGCATAATGGCGCTATCTTGGCGGTACATTTATTTTGCCAGTATTGGTTTGCGATTTGTGTTTGCGCTTTCCAACTCGTACATCCATCCGGATGAGCACTTCCAAGGCCTAGAGGTACTATCAGGCCGTCTTTTCGGGGTATCTGTAAACGAACCGTGGGAGTTTGAAGGCCAATTTCCGGCTCGAAGTATAGTGCCGCTTTTAATCGTGTACTATGGGCCACTTAAACTCGCCCAATGGCTCGGTTTACTGCCGTTACAAGTTTGGTACGTGGTCAGGCTCGTTTTCATGAGTGTATCGTGGGTGATCACCGACTGGTGTTTGTACCACATGCTTCCCACCAAGCAGGAGCGGATAAAGGCAATATTCTTTGTGCTGACATCGTACATTTCGCTTGTGCACCAGTCGCATACCTTCTCCAACTCGATTGAAACAGTTTTGGTTGTGTTGGCAGTTTACTATCTCAACGAGCTTCGGTTCTGGAATCTGTTTCACGAGAAAAAGGCAACGAGAGGGGAAATTTTGCGGGCGGCGCTTGCTATCGGTGCTCTCTTCGCCTTTGGAACGTTCAATCGCGTGACTTTCCCGGCGTTTTTTGTGTTTCCAGCATTATTTTTCATTCAATCCTCATGCAATTGGCCCTATGTGCCTCTTGCCGCCGCCACAACTTTCACATTCACTTCGGTGTGCTGTGTGGTTGCTGATACAATGTGGTTTAAGCAAAAGGCATTTTCCGACATATGGCTGGACCCCTTCAACTGGCGTCAGTACATCGTGACACCCTACAACAGTCTCATGTATAACACGAGCAAACAGAACTTGGCCCAACACGGTCTTCATCCATTTTACACGCACGTACTTGTAAATTTGCCTCAGATTTTCGGGCCCGGATTAATACTCCTCTTTCCACGCTTTCGGAACAGCTACTGGAAGACAACGCCTTTTCTTGCGGCTTTAAGCGGAATTGTGATTTTATCTTTGGTTCCTCATCAAGAACTCCGCTTTCTTCTTCCCATTGTACCGCTTTTGTGCAGCTGTTTTGACGTTGCTGCCTTGGAGTCAGTGTCCGGGGGAAGAGCGTGGATTTCCGGGTTCGTGATGAACTTTTGGCTCGTGTTCAATGCGTTCTTGGCCCTTGTTATGGGAGTGTTACATCAGGGAGGCGTTGTACCAGCCCTTGACCACATTCATGGAACAGGTGCATTAAAGAGTCGAGATACTGCCTTTGTTTGGTGGAGGACCTACTCACCTCCTACGTGGATGTTGCTGGAAGACACGTCATTGTTGCAAATAATGTCAGTGAATGAAAGTGACGGGGAAGCTTTAAAAAGCTTTTACAAAAGCAGACTTTCTCTAGATGCCATGGGCATAGAGGCGAACAAATTAAATACGTTAGTTGGCAAGGTATCTCGGGAGTACGACAACGTGTACCTTGTGACCCCTGTTGCATCTTTCCACCAGCATCTCAATCCAGAGCTCTACGAGGAAATCTGGACCTACTCATACCACGTGGATTTGGACCACATGGACTTCTCAGCGCTCCTGAGCCTACAGCCCGGACTTGCCATCTATAGGCTTCTATGATATTCCGACTACTTATAGAAATCGAACTTGTCGTGCTCGGACCCGGTCTTAACCTGGGCAGCATACGCCTCCTCCAAATCACTCTGCAAAATCATGTATCTGTTCTTTCTCACCGCACGCAACCCGGCCTCTTGCATAATTGCCGCAATCACTGCGCCCGACAACGGGTCGTTCCGCACAATCAAGGAGTCCAAATCGGCCTCAGGGGCCAAGGACATTTTCGATGCCACAGTGGAAAAAATTAACCGTCTCTCTCTGCGGTCCTTCAACGATGGGAATTCAATCTTTCTATCCAACCGACCTGGTCTCAACAATGCTGGATCTAACGTGTCCGCACGGTTGGTGGCCATGATTACCTTAACATTAGACGTCTGGTCAAACCCATCCATTTGATTCAACAACTCCAACAAGATTCTCTGTACTTCACGATCAGCTCCCGTCTGTGCGTCGAATCGTTTTGTGGCAATTGCGTCGATCTCGTCGATAAAAATGATCGCCGGCGAGTTCTCCCTCGCAAGACGAAACACGTCTCTTACCATACGAGGCCCTTCTCCCAAGTATTTCTGTACAAACTCGGACCCGTTTATCCGGATAAAGGATGCTGTGGTCAGATTCGCCACTGCTTTCACCAACATTGTTTTCCCCGTACCTGGTGGCCCATAGAGCAAAACACCTCTGGGCGGGTCAATGCCAATTTGCGAATAAAGGTCTCCCTGAGTCAAAGGCAATTCCACGGCTTCTCTGATTTCCTGCTTTTGCATGTCCAAACCACCAACGTCCGCATACGTGACGTCAGGCTTTTGGTTGTCCCCCACAATTGAAATGGACGAGTCGGCCTCAGGAGGCAAAATATCCACCAACGCATTTGAGTGGCGATGCAATGCTACCGACGACGACGGCTTTAAAAGCTCTCTGTCCAATGTTGACAAAATGCGCACGGCATAGTTGGACCCAGTCGTACTGCTGACAATGCCAGTATCCTCGTCAATCGGCTCCAAAAACTGACCAATCACAAGTGGCACGGAACGGATTCGTTTCACCTCTTCCTGAGCTCGAACAAGCTCTCTTTTCAAGTGACGCAGCTCATCTTTGATGTAGTCCTCCTGCAACAATAAAAGATCCAACTCCTTTTCCAACTTTTTGAGTTTCAAGTAGATGTCGGTGTCTTCTTGAGTGGGCGCTTCTTTTGGCTTGTAGAAGGACATGGCGGGCGCCAGTGGCGGCATAATCCCGAGCTCTTCCATTGTCTGTATAAATGTTAGCAATGAGAGAGAACTAAAGTTTTTTCTTGGGAAATTTGGTTGTGTAGCTGTGGTGAATTATAGGGGTGGTTATTCAAAGACTGGTGTTGCCCGTTAACTATGAGGCTAGGTGGTGAGAGCGTGGCAACAGCGTGGGCAGCGCACGACCCCAGTTACGTTTCGCAGTAGCGGCGGGAGGAATTGCTGCAAAAATGGTCAAATGATGAGTGTAGAAAGCAGTGGGGAGAGAATTGAATGTTGTTTCCTCATTGAGCTGTGGATCTTGGGAAGCTATTATTGGGTCCTTTTTGAGTGTGATCAAAGAGTTTGAATTGGAAAATCCTTCCAGTAATAAGATATCGTGGTGAGGCAAACCTGCTTGTGTGCGCGAGATTATGAATGTTTCTTCTCTGTTATAGTCTCGTAGAGTACATAGAAAGAATAGTGAGTCATTAAATTTCCATGTAACCGTTTTGTCAGATCTTTCAAATTTCTGATATCCAGAATTATTCTGTGTAGTGTTTTAAGAACGGATATAAGAAATAGATCTTACCGGGTACTGGTATAACTGGACTTAGGCTAGATGTCATATGGGTAGCTTGGATACATGTTATGGACTTGCAGATTTTGCTCTTTCACTGAGAGTAACTCACGTAGGCGAGACTGAAATCGAGAAGAACGAGAAGACAAAACCTCAAGAAAAACAGAAACGAGTAGAAAGAAGAGAGCAGAAAATAGGGCTAGGTAGCGGCTAATCTGCATGGATTAGAAAAAGCTATCTACAATACTGAAAGACACTGCCTTCAGCTAAGCTACACCAAAACACAGTTTTGATTCAGTCTATGTCCCATTAGAATCTCAATCGAGACTTAAATGCGCAATTTGTGATCAAGATTTAGACAGATCCAAATGTTCAAGAACCTACAAATAAACAAATAAAACCGGGAAAATGTGAGTGAGTTGACCGGTCCAACTTTCAATTCGACAGTGGTATAGGCCAGTGTGAGACTAACACACACCAGACCCTTCGACCCCACCTAAAAATGTGTGAGGTTCCAAATCGGGATACACTCTTCGTCCACACCACGACCAAGTCCCGTCTAGACCATGATACTATCAATATTTATAACTACTTTTCAGTACCCTTTCATTTCAGTTTCAGCTTCATAGTATCCCACTATCCACTCAGAACTTTCAGTTTCTGTCGCACTTTTTTTTTTTTTTTTTTCTTTAGTCATGTATTGGTACTATATATAGGCACACAATCGCGAGACATATGTGTCTGGGAAGGGCATTGCCCCCAAAACCCAGGCATCGTGGGGGTTTGTGGTACTAGTGCGACTAGGGGCCTATCAGCTTCCTAGCCTGGCTCAAGGATGGTTCAGTTGGTTTTGTAGTGGATAGTTCT
>JAJMGV010000106.1:0-29719 GCA_030582695.1 [Candida] golubevii
GTATTCTAAGATGGGTAGGTATGAACAGTCTATTAAATCGTGCTTTAAGTATATCGAGCCCCCGAAAAAGGTATAATGCTGTGATCTTACGATAGATAACGACTACACTCTGATGTCATGGCACCTAATTTCTTTAGTCCAAAACATACAAGTGGCTGGACAATTAGATAACGATCCAGGGAGCTTCTCCGATTCAAGTAATGAAGATAGTGACCGAAGGTAAGTTTTAAATAGCATATGATTGATTTCTAGAATAATATCGAGAGCGGTTAATGCTCGAAAATTGCGTGAGTAGAGGAGAGCTGAATAGGTGTATTGGGGCGAAAAACAGGCATAGTCGTACTAAACTAGGGAAGAATTTGGAATATTACAAATTATTTGAAGTTATTTGAAATAATTTGTAATATTTCAAATACAAAAAAATAGTGTAATAATTTGTAATAGTCCAAATTTAACAACACTGCTTGGTAGCGGAAATACTCTATGGTTATTGAGATCTTGGGGTCAAATTAGAACTAAACGCTTTTCTTGCAAAACAAAACATCAATTGTCTATTATTACGTCAGATAGCACATTGGCTTTTTGGCTTTTTGGCGTCTTACCCCGGTCACCAAGTAACATTCTATATTCCCTTCCAATATGTGTTTGCCCGCTTCATGACGAAAGATTCGAGATTTTCACCCTTCCTATTCAATCCAATATAGTCCAAATCTTCCCTGGAATTTGTGCAGTAGCGGCTTTAGCTCAGTTGGGAGAGCGTCAGACTGAAGATCTGAAGGTCCTGTGTTCGATCCACAGAAATCGCATGTTTTTGTTTTTGCCGGCTTTGGCGGTGAGTTGTTTGCTTTTCTCTTTTTACTTCTCCACTTCGCCTTCAATTCCTACAGTCTCGGGATTTCTTGCACAGTATGGTTCGTAACTGTTTCATTCATCTATTTACATTGCCATGCGTGGCGAGGCTCAATCGTTCACTTTTTTGAACTTCGAGTATAGTCTCTGTGCGTGGTAGTTCATGGGGTTTGGTGGAGGCGTGACTGGTTTGTGTGTTTCCATACAAGTTTTCAAATCCTGAGCAAACCCCGAACATTGTGCTGCACCCTCACCATTTGCTGCCCAGCAGTTCAAAAGGGACGACATTAAAAGGAAACATGGGTTGTTGACTTTCCCCTGCGATGCCTTTTTGAATTTCAACCGAGGCAATTTCGGCAACGCCATCGGCTGCGCCACCTTTTTGTATGGCATTGTGTGCTGAAGACTGACGTATCGATAAGAATGGGGGAGAAGCTTTGAAAAATTCTTAGTGTGCGGGCGTGCGCGAACCACAACTTGCGCGTGGGGGTCTGCGACTTGAGAGTCCGCGAGTGTGCAAATGGTCTATAAAAGCCGGCTGCGAAATTGCCTTCCACATGCCACCAAGAGACAAATGAAAACCAAAGAATGACCAAAAAATGATCAAAAAAATCCCCAAAAGGAAACGGAATCTGCCTCTCCACAGTTAATCCCTTACGTCCCCTCTTCAGCTCATAGTTCATCAGCTTTAACAATCACTAGCGTGGACGCCCGTCTTCTTTCCAGAGAGCGCCGTCTTATACCATGACGTCCGGGTTTTCTTAACCAGTAGATTCTCAGAAAACTTCCGTTAGACACTTGTTTGTGCACAACGGCATTGACGTCACGCGGAACTTCGATTCGGTTCTGTAGCAACATCGGCAATAAAGTCTCTTTGATCAACAGGTTGATTTGGCCCTTCGTTTTCTCCATAAACGCGCGCCGATCCGGAGGCAGCTTATACTTGATCCGAGTGAGCGAGTCAATCTGATCCCTCACGTTTTGCAGAACGATCTTATGCAAATGGTTGGTTATGCTCCGCCGGTCCTTATAGGTGGTAAGCAAGGAGCCGTAGAACGGAATAAGATCAAAATACCTCAAGGCGTATTTGAACGTGGGCCCCGTGTATTTCGTCGAAAGAGGGCTTTTGGACACAAGCAAGTAGTCGCTTCTTCTGAGCTCGCGGTTAAAGTTCAGAAAAAGCGACATGGTGCTCCTAGAGATCTCCGACGAGAGCATCCGCTGCAAATTATAGATCTCGTCCTCGATCCGCGACTTGACATGCCCCAGCAAATGCTCCAAAGTGTTGTAGTTTTCGATATTGTCAATCATGATTGGCTTGCCTTCCATCAGCAAGAGATGCTCGGGCGAATTAGGCTTGACGTCGTGCGGCATGAGCGTTTCTTCTAGCGCGTCGTCTTCCATGAAATTCACCTCTTTTTTGTGGATGGGGATCTTGGTTTCAAACGGTTGAGCATCTTCAAGAAGCTCTACGGGAAACATTGGCGCGTTTTTTTTGCCCGTGAATGCGTGCTTCCCTGTCTGTAGAGGCATGCCACTCAAACTACGATCAAACCCCACCACGTTATATTGAAACACCCCTTCAAAGGCCAGATCAAGTGCCAGCATCTGTCGCCTTTGATCTCGCCTCGCAAACTTGCACATGTCCGTGAGCTTTTTGTTTCTCACGGCAAGAAGGCTTTTGGTATCGATGCCTAGTCGCTTCTTGTACTTGAAGTGAATCGCTGGGTCGTTATCTAGCTCTTTGAGCACGCTATATACCCGGTCGATCTCTTCCCATGGAGTATTGAGAACGTCGATCTCTTCAGGGAGACTTTCTATGGCTGCGATTCGCCGGAGCACCAGGCCCGAGCCGCTTGCGCCAAATTGTCGGCCTGAATCCAAAAACTCCTGTAACTTGATATCGTCTTTACTCATGTACCCAACCTTAAAAGAGCTCTCCTCGAGTTCTTTGGCGTGAGCATCCACAAAATCCTCAAGAGACGTCTGCTTTGTTGTCAGTTGTGGGAACACCTGGATCTCCTTGTCGGCATTTCTTTCCGGGTCCAGTTGTCCAACTTTGCCTTTCAGTAGAATGCTGCCGAGGTTCTTGAGCTGGATCTTGTTTTTGTTTTTGAGGGCCACGCGGCCGGCCGAAAAGCATCTGATTCCGGCCCCAGTGAATTTGCTAGCACCCAGGTTCACTGCTGGGGAGATAATCATCGAAGACGTAGAAAAAAATGTCCGTAGATATTGCTCGGAAACGAGGGTCTGATTTGGCCCTGCTATCTCTAATCGGGGTTTCTGCAGAAGACGTGTGCGGGAGGCACGGAGGCAACCTCCACATGAGTGCGAGCTCGGCCCGGGGAAGAAGCGAGGAAAAAAAAAAGAGAGAGAGAGAGAGAGATGGAAGGGAGAGAAAAAAAGAGAGAGAGATGGAAGGGAGAGAAAAAAAGAGAGATAGAGATGGAAAGGAAAAGAAAAAAGAGAGTGAGAGGGCAAATCGAAAAAGGGAAAGAGAGAAAGAAAAGTCGAAATATTGAAATATTGAGATAATGAATTAGTGAAATAATGAATTAGTGAAATTATGAATTAGTGAAATAATGAAATAAATGAAAGAAAAAAAAAATTATGAGGTCAGGGATTCTGGGGGCCGAGCGGCAGAACAGTCCCTTATATAGACGCACCCCTAATTCCAGTTTTTGCAGCCACACGCATATAAAACCCTTTCCTAGCCAAACTGTGTATATGCCTAAAATTTCCGCCAGCTAGACAATCTAGCCTAGACGTAGTATTCGAAGCTAGACCAAAATCATTATCAAGACTCGGAGTACAACCTAATCTCAGTGGTACTTCTGCACTTTCACCAAGGACTAAACAACTTAGTCATTAAAGAAATTAAATACCCAACCGTAAATTAACCCATAAAATATAAACTTTTGAAACCAATGGAGAAGAAGCAAACGCACCAAGCAGAACTGAAGTCACACAGCCTAGTGCAGACATCATAAGTAAGGCTGGGGAGCGTGGCCTAGCTGATGAAGAACTTTGGCCAACTCCATCTCCTCCACGCGCGCAGCCATTTCAATGCGGGGGTGTACACTGGCAACCATGGGATGCATTTTCTGAACCACCAAGGGGCTGACGGATTCGATCGAGCTGCAGGAGCTTTGCCTCGTGTGATAAATGGAGCTCTCAGAACCAGAGGGGCTCACAGGAGAGCGGTGGCCCAAAGATAAGGAAGAAGTGGTTGACGAAGTTCTCGTGATGGAAACGCGTCTTTGTGCGTCGTTTTGCGCCTGTAGGCGGCAAGCGGCGGCGTGTTGTTGCGCCTGCAAGAATTTTCTCAACTTGTCTGATCTGATCAACTCCTCCTTGACAGGGGTCAAGAGCTTGCTTAGGTGCATGACCATCTCCTCGTTGGACACCTTGACGTTCCAGTCTAGAAGGAAAAGCAATTGTCTTTCCATCAAGTTGATATCCTTTAAGCTGAAGAGCCCGTCGGTGTATTTGGCCCAGTGGGCGTTTTTGGGCGACGAGTCGTTGTGGAACTTGGAGGCCAAAATCAAACAACTCAAAAACACCCGGTGCCTCGTGCACGCCAACCCCTGAGCGTTTTGAGGCAACTTCAGCTTCAACCTCTCCAACAACACCAAGGTGGCCATCAACGTGCCAGTGTAAACCTTTGTATACTTCACCAATTTGTTGATGAACGAAGCTAGCGAGGGGAGCGGTTTGCCACCACTCACTAATTTTCCATTTTTGTCCTCCTGGCATTGGATCACGTGCAAAGTGGTCACCACCAATTTGTGAACCATATCGTGGGAAACAGGTTTTTGTACGAAGACGTTAAGGGCCTTTAAATCAAGAGGGGACGCCATTGTGATTATTTTGGATCTTTGTATTCCGTTGTGTGGTAGAAAGTGATTGTGAAAAAAATTCAACTAAGCGCCGGGGGCCTGTGGGATGAGATCTGAAAACTGTAAAATGGTGATCTGAAAAGTTAATTCTGCTGAATCGGGAAAAAAAAAACGGGACTGAATTTATCAACGCGGCACCAGTGCTGGAAGATCGAACCAAAAGATCGAAAAGGCGAAAAGGAAAAGGGTGGTTTGGTGGTTTACGAAGGAAAAAAAAATCGAAGAATCGAAAGTGAAATCAGAAAGAATGAACAATGAGAAAGGGAGATAAATCTGAATTCGAGGAAACCCCTTAAGGAGAAGTGTCCGCTTATTATATTCACCGGCCGGCGTCCTCAGCACTGCCTGAACCGTTCAGCTTAGGCGCGACGCAGGGCCTGACACACACCTGCCCATGGTGAAAACCACCTCCTTGAACGCGACTAAGGAGAACGGCGCCATGCACGCGCCGCGCTGTGTGCAGTCCGCGGCACATGCCACCCGTTTGTCGTATTTTTGCCAATTCTCGCGATTTGCCGCGGTTTCTTGCAATTCGGAAGCTAGAGGGCGTTAAGCGCATTTTACACGATACCGCAGATTGGTAGATGTAGTGACGACAATAAAAGGCGGAACGCAGAAACAGCGTCAATTCGAACAATGCACCCGGCGTTCGTTTGCGGTGGATTCATTGTAGGGAGCAAATGTTATGGCCCATCCGTTTCGGGAAGTTCCATCTCTGCATATTCTTTTTTTGTTGATGCCGACGCCGAACTAAGCAAGTGCACATTCTCCAACGACCAAGGGATTTCTTTTGCTTTCCCAAGGTAGAGTCTCGGCAAGCGTCGGCAAATCTCGAAAAGTCTCTGGAAAGGAACGCGTGTGTTTTTAGACTGGCACAAGCCCCTTACGGAAATAGAGATAAACCAGAGATAAACTTGGGGAATATGGCGCTCGAGCTCTTGGCGTTATGGCCTGAATATGTGAGTGATTACAAGTGGCACAGGTGGGAGCAGGTGGGCAGTAGGTAGATTCCAGATATTTTTTCTGTAGCTTGATATTTTCATTCTTCCCGTTTAGGGAAGCTTTCAAATAATTCTTCTTTTCTTCTTGACGCTTTAGGCGGACAATCAAGACAGTCTCATACAATCTCACGATTCACCACTTGTTTTGTCACCCGCGAAAAAGAATTACATGATGGGCTAGCCTGAAATTCATGAGTTTGCTTGGCCATGGAATTCTACGCGGGTAGACGCGTCAACTACAAGCTAAACATTTCGATTATTCTATGCATCTGCAATTTAAGTGTCTCCTTTTGTCCGTGATGGTGGCATGGTGTCCGTCTAAGGTGTGGACAAATTACTGAAAACGACGAGATGCGTCAAACTTCGACGTTGACGCCTCTCAAGAATAAGCTTTTCGAGAAGGGGGAAGAGAAAGAAAAGAAATAAAGGAAATAAAAGGAAGTAAAAAGAAACCAACGATAAAATAAAGAAAGAAACAGACAAAAATAGAAACCAGAGTCTTGACTCTCGTACCATTATCCTTCAATGCAATCAATTATCTGCAAGATGAAGTGGACCCATTTTAGATCCACGTCGCGTTTCGCGTCATGTTAACTCCGGCCAGAACGGTTTTTTTAAATCTTTCTCGTTTTTTTCCGTGGGCTGATGGGTGCGGCTCGCGTCCCTTTAACACGTACATCCTGGAACACGCACTCTCAATACCCTCCAAAGAATACACCCACACAAGATTCTTTCACCGTGGAGAATAAACAGCAAGTAGAAAACCAAACATCATAATACAAATGCCCACTCTTTTACTCGAATACTGCTCATCTTGGCACTCTAAAAATATAACGTGCGACCGCTTCACGTGTTGTTGTTAGGGCTATGCTGGCTATTCCCTTTGGGGACGGCACATGCCACACGGCGCACGCACCGTCGGAACCCCGTAACCCCGTAACCCCGTAAGGGGAAGTAAAAAAAAACTGGGGCCGCATTGTTGAATCGTTCCACACGTTACGATCTCCTTGTTTTCCTGCATAGCGCGCATTGCCGGATCTTCACAGTTGAGTCCGGCCCCACCCAAAGGCGCGTTGGATCTAGACCGAAAGAAGAACGCCCAAGATGCAGGACAATTATAATCGAGCACAACGCGAAGACGCAATCGCACACTTATACACAGGTATTGCATGAGAATTCGCAAAAAAATAAGGTGAGAATAAATTCATGCTAGATGCTCATAAAACCGTCTTAGTGGTGTAATCGTAGTGTACAGTGAAACCGCGATAAATGGGCCCTCTCGCGAATGGGAATCCCGCTTATGCACCTTCATGCAGAAAAATAAAAAATTTGTTAGTGTGCGCGCGCTTAACTATGAGAGAAAACCCCCGCCTGAGACTTTATCCCGGATACGCTTAAGAATCCGAAAATCAACCGCAAAAAAACCTTAACGGGGTTTTTGCTCTGGACGCCTCAAATCATCAGATTTTATATCCAATTCAACGTAGTGAAGAAAAGAAGCCCAAAATCAACAACTTGACGCCTTAATTGTAGCATTAAATATTGTATGGCGCAATGAAATGCATTTTGTTGTTGCGAATGCCCTGGTGGACCATGAGTGAGCGCGTCTCCGCTGTGCTTTACAAATTACGGACGAGAGTATGGAAGGCGGTCTGAGTGATGACGAGCCGATACAAATCGAGGATCAGCCATCCTACAACCGCTCTTTACCCCCTGGATGAGGATAAGCCAGCCCTATTATCACAGGTTGATATTGAGGATTGCAGTTTAGAAAGAATTGCACGGAATTTGGTCTAAATCGATGTTGCTCGTGCGATTTCAGATTGTATATAATAGCCCAATATACAGCACAGTCACACTATATGTATGATTATATACTATACACAGGACAATATGCACCTTTGTGCATAATTTACCCCGTTTCCCGTTAATTCTGGAACCTTGCCAGGAAAAATTAGGTCCCATTTATCGGGGTTTCACTGTAATCTTAGGGATGCATTATCAGTGCTTCTTAGTGGTGTAAAATTCTTAGTGTGGGTTTTTTCTAAACTCCTAGTGGTGTAATATTCTTCGTCTCTTAGTGCGTGATGGTCCATATGCAGTGAGAAGTGGCCTCATAGAGTACTGCGATACTGCATGTTATCAACTTTTATGCTATTTTGCATTTACCCCCAAGATGCATACTGAGACCTGACTGGACTGAGCCAGTGATGTGCGTAATGATGTTTTTACCCGCGTAATGAGTTTTTGACCCCACACGTAAACAGAATTGTGGATGCCGTATTACGCACGTAATAGCGTAATGGTGTATATAGTACATCCACAAAAAGAAAAGGTTATTAAACATTTAAACCTGGAGTCTCCGGATTAGTCCAATATGTCAATTATACCTCTTGCTTGACCAAAACCTCTTCAGATGACGAATTATGGCCAATTTGGCTGTCTCCCTCAATTCTTGCAGCCCAGAATCCAATTGCAAATTCAACATCTCTTCCACAAAAGGTAAAGCCAAGCGTTTGGGCTTTCCGCCGGGGATACAATAATTCCCAAAAGGATGAGAGAGTCAATTCACAACTTATGCGATTATTTGCTTGGAAGCAGTTTAGGGCTAAGCCAGAAATCTACCAGGTCTAGGCCTGTAAAGACCGTGAGATAAGTGAGACCATCTGTCCTTCTGCCGCTTCATTTAGAATTACAAAGGAACTTATAATTTTTAATAAAAACACCTTTTTTGTTTCCGAGATCCTCATTGAACTTTGGATAGTTTTTGCAGGGTTATCAATCAAGCTTACACATGACATGTAAAAGTTGAGGCATTTTTGTGGAGCCGATACCACCAACTTTAGCTCCCAAATAAATCTAGATTCCTTTGCCTTTTTCTCGTGAATCTATCGCCTTTTCCTCAGTTTTGACGTGGCCTGAATGACATGGGTTTCCTCACCTAGAAACGTCATTACGCAAACGTTACGAATTACGCAAAATGTTACGTCGACGTTTGTCGGAGGCTCACGTAAAAAAAAAACGTAGTGTTTTGAGTAACGGTTATTACGCATTTCATTACCGTATTACGTGCGTATTACGCAAAGAGAAATTACGCACGTCACTGGACTGAGACCTGACTAGGCGCGTAGGCCAGTCAAGCCAACTTCAGAGTCGACAATCCTTAATGCCCGTGCCTGTAGGTGCGCCCCGGTTTTGATCCGTTGAAACTTCAAGAGAATCTCCAATGACGTGCGCAATCAAATCGGGATTAATTAAACCGTTTGCTCCGGGAAGTCCAAAACGGGCCCAATGGCTTGCATGTGGGTTTTGTTGGATGTATGCCACGCCATGGGCAGATACGGTGAATTGCCAATTCCGGTGTGAATCGCGATTGATCCTGGGCTGATCCTGGGCTGATCCTGGGCTGATCCTGGGCTGATCCTGGGCTGATCTTGGGCTCGGGGTCGTCCCACCAAATGAAAAAAAAAATCGACTCAAAGGATTCAAATTTGGGTCGCAGCTCATGCTGGAAAGGGGGTTTCCGTGAGTTTTTCTCGTTTTTTCTTCTTCTTCTTTTTTTCTTCTTTTCTTTTCTTTTCTTTTTCGTTCTCCAGGACTGCCGTGTTGCGCCAGCTCCATGATTCTCCTAGGGTTTCAACTTGATATGTGGCCGAGATCACCAGTCTCTTGCCCGTCTTGCTTTCAACCGAGTATGTAGAACTTCGCGAATTCACGATAAACACTGAAAACCAATGCGATCAAAAGAGGAGAAAATAAAAATTAAGTGACTACGAGACTTTCAGAAGAAAACACCGAAGTCATCATTACCCGTTCTGCTTGATTTTGTCAAGCGACACTGAAGAGTATGAAGAGAGAACGAAAAAATAGTGCCTCTTGGTACCGACATAAAAATGAATGCTGGCTTAAAAAGGGCCTGATGAGTTAGTTTTTGGTTGTTTTGAGGGGTTGATTGTGGACATCTCAGACAATGGGTATACTGGATCGATCATTTATGAGTATTCTGACTGGTGCACAGCGTTTAGTCATCAAAGTGTCCTTGCAAGAGCACATACAATTATTTATTTGTCCTGATGAAGAGGATGAGAAATGGAGTGTGGGCTGGGAAGCGGTGAAAATTTATTCACCCTTCGAATGTAGGGCGCGCGCGGCGGGTAACGCCTGGTCACGTGCCTCGCCAGATGCTGCAAATTCGCCAAGGGCAAGTCAAGACCCTCTACTCCACCAACGTTGAAAACGTAAAATTGGCATTTCTTCAACCGTCCAGCCACATCCAAAATCGTAAAAGCGTTCATATTCATAACTTAAATCATGATGGTTTTTTAACAGTCTGGGTTCTTATCACACCTAAGTATATGAAACTTATAGCACCCGACGTCGCCTGATTTCTTCAACCAATTGCTGAGAAAGCCGATTCAAATGATTCTCCCGGTGGCTCAGTTTCATTCTGTACCACGATTCCAAATAGTCTCTGGATCCAATCTGCGCTGGTGTCATTATCTGCATTGTTGATGTCGCCAATGAAGTACTCGGCATTGTCCATTTTGCTGGTGTTCTTGATACTGTTGAGCTGTTTCCACAAGTTGTCGATTTCCTCAACATTATCCAACTCGAGGCCTGCAAACTCAAACGTCAGTGAAGCACTCGATGACAAGTCGGTTGCATGCAACCCGTCTTCGGTGATATCCCTTTGCAACAGCCCGTATAATTTGCTCACAAATGGGCTTGAGTTGCACATATTCCGATGACCTACCGATGGGGTTCTTTCTGCTTCTGGCACCTGATGAGGGGCATTCTCGAATTCTGGTTGTGGTTCTTGTGACTGCTTCACAATCGAACACCCCATTGCTTCATTTTGGCAGCTCTTCTTGATTGTGCAATAGGATTTTTCGGCTATGTCAAGGAGATCATTGACTCGCTCTGGCGTTAGACTAACTGCATCCATACCTTTCTTGAGGCGATAGTCTTTGTAGCTCTTACTAACGACAATCTCCAAAAGACACGAATGGGTTTTGGCGATTCGCCACGCGTAGAAAAACCGATGGCTCAACATCGATAAACACGAGTTGCTGAATTTGTTCAAGTTTTCAACGAGCTTGGCCAAGCGACAGATGCGAGAAAAGTTGACATCATACTCCTGAGAATTGCGCAACAGAAGAGTATGTGCTTCTTTGTCACTCTCCAACTGCGAAATCACATAGTTAAGCATAATCAAAAGTCGAAGGTTGATTTGGTTGGACTTATGGATTAAAAACACAATGGGAGGGTTCATCACCATGGCCGGCGCAAGGGAATCGCGATCAAAAAGGTCCTTTTTCTTGATCATATCGTGAACCTCCACAAGAAACTCACCGGTGGAAATCGAAAAGAACTTGCGGAGATAGAAAAAGGCAAGTTCATGGTTCCCGCGCTTTTCATAATTCAAAACCAAGTGGTAGATAATCGACAAGTTGAAGGATTTGATGTTCAAATAAGTTTTCGTGTGAAGCACTTTCACACAAGGATGGTCGGATGCATTTCCAGTGGACCTCAATAAACTTGAAAGTGACCCGAGCTTGTTTTTGGTTTCCATTTCGAGGTCAGACAATAAAACAGTCAAGTCAGCCACCTTCATGAGTGCTTTGATGGAAACACAGCGCTTTACAATAATGCCCATTTGCGAGTATAGCATTGCCACGAGTTCAAACGCCTCACATGCGTTTTTCTCGAGGTTCTGGTCAGCAATGTTGGAGTTTTCAGGGGCAAAGGTGGCAACTTCCGTGTCGTAGTTGTTCTCTTCAATCATCAAAGGGAATCCAAAATGGTACGACAGCTTCATGTCCATCAACTTGATGAAAAACCACACTTTTCTGCTGAGATGGTCCTGTGGAGGGTTAGGCTGGTGATGATAAATCCGCTTGGGCTCCCGATTCAACCCCATACAATACGCCGTCTGTATACACAGGACGTTGAAAGCATTTGACTCATAGCCATCAGCACTGTCGCCTTCTTCAGGGGCAATGGTGAGGTAAACACGGATCATGGTAGCCAACTGAAGAACAGTCAAGTTTGTTCGTTGATAGAAATCATACTGATCAAGACAAAGCTGAGCAATGGGCACCACATCGATGTTGATGGGATTTGTCAAAATGTACTTTGCCTCGTCCAGCTTCAACGTCGAATTCGAGGCAAATAGCACCTCTTCGTTCTTGCACTTTTGGTTGGAAAAAGCAGATAAATAGGACATCCGGAGCACGATAAGCATGGTGCCCAAAATTGCCAAATCACACCGTTCAGAAACTGTCACAGTGCACTTTTCTTCCAGGTCGCAAAACGGCCCTAAGATCCTCTCAAGTTGCTGGCGAAACTGGCTCTCGTCGAGAAGGGGAAAATACGGGTAAATCGACTTGAAAAACCGTGCAACCAAAATCCTCACTGTTTTCTTCGTCGGGAGCATGAGTTTGATTCGGTCCACAAGATGCATGCTCAGATCGACCTCGCCTTCAAACACCGTGAGCCCTAAAGAGATGCTTCTTTTGTTGAATTCCGCCTTGAGCTCATGACCTAGTAAGGCGGTCTTGGGCTGTGTTTTTTCATCGTCTTCATGCACCGTTGCTGCCTTCACTAGCTTGCCTTGTCGTGGTTCTCGCGTATAATCCCAAAGACTCTTCAAAACCGGGTCTTTTTTGACGTAAGAAAACCACGAAAACGGCCCGTGGTTCATAGTCCGGCCATTGGGACCTGTATATATCGGATTATACCCATTGTACAAGTCAAAGATGTCGTCTGGGCACAGAAGGTCGTGTGGATTGATGCCAGTGAACGATGGGTTCACTTGATGTAATTGTGGTGGCATTTGTTGTGGCATTTGTGACAAATTATGCGCCATAAAAGGCGGAGCTGACGTCGCAGAACACCTCAATGACGATTCCGGGTGGGGAGAGAACATTTCACTTTTGACCACAGAAGGAAATGGAGGGGTACCTGGATTTCCCATGTGGTGGTTGAATCTTGCGCCTGGCAAGTTCAGCGAGTTGAAACTTGAAAGCTGAACGGACTCTTGTCTTTGTTGAACACCCGGTGGCAAATCACATATGTTGCTCCAGGGACCCTGGTATGCGCCGAGTGGTGGGTTGGCCATTTGATGGAATGGTCTTGGCGGATTGTTGGATAAGCCATAGTTGGGAGTGTTTTGGGGGATATTTTGGCTTGTTTGGCTCGTTTGACCAAGTTGGCCTGATTGACCTGATTGAATTGGATTCCCACATGGCACCATACCTGGATTAAGATGTAGTTGTGGTTGAATTTGTGCTTGGGTTTGTGCTTGTGCTTGAGTTTGTGCTTGCGGTGGCGAGCTTAGGTGGAACCCAGTACTGGAATAAACAGGACCCATCAGATGAAGGGAAACTCCAGAGGGAGAGAAACTATTCATTACTGGGTGTAGCGATCCCGAACGACAACGTAAATTGGGCGTCGGAGGGAGCAATGCATTGCTTGGTGTATGACTCGTGTTGACTTGATGTGGAGCTTTTGGAAGAGTGCTTTCATCTTCATTTCCATTCTCCCCTCCTTTTCGCTCTGAAACGCGTCCCGAAACGCGTCCCGAAACGCTTCCCGAAACGCTTCCCGACACGTTCGGAAGCTCTTCCTTCACTCTCTTGGAGTTACCACTGTTACCAGATTGGACATCTTTTCGCTTCCCTTGATCACAAATCACATCAGAGCTTCCCTCAGGATTCTCCTCGGTATTTCCCGCCGAAACACCATCAGAACCCCCGTCAGAAGAGCGCTTTGGCATCAGTCGCAGACGCCACATGGGACGCTGATTCTCTTCGGAAAAAGCCCGAAATACAGAAACCCCTCCGTTCTGCAGTGGCTTGTTTGCTATAAGCTGGTCGCCAAAATAACCGCAACTTTCTGGAACATTGTGTCTCACACACGACAGACACGGGAGTTTCCGATCACACTTGACCTTGCGTCGCTTGCATTGAGCACACAGAAGCGTGATTCGGGAGCGGAGCTTCAATTTGTTTTGGCTCTCTCCTTGGCTCATGTTTCCATTTTCTCTGTTACCAACCAGTGAAACCCCAGTGGAAGCCAGTGAATTTTGCTGCTTGAGAAAGACGGCAAGGCTTTTTTTTTTTTTCTTGACGTTTGAGGGGGTGATGTATTTCAATATCCTATGTGCCGGTGTGACGATGAAGCGCGCCCTGTGGAGGGCGTGTGGACGGTGTGGTAGATGTTTTAGCCGAGTATTCCTGACAATTTGGGAGGACGCCTGCATATTTCCCAAGATGTTTCCATTTTAGGTTTGATGATATGACTCTTTTTGACATTATTAGCCTTCATGACTGTCGCGTATAGGCTGGGTAAGTCTACCCGTCTAGTAGCCCGTACGAGTCAAAAAGCTTCAAAAGCTCGTCATTACCAATCATGTGCTGCTCGTCAAAAACCTCACCTTGGTAGTCTTCATGCATATGCTTCTCTTTCAAGAGCCCGTATGTGTTGACGGTATCTTCGTTGGCGTACATGGCACGATTGGCGAGGGTAGGGTCGAAAGTGCCCGACGTTTGAGAAGCAAAATCGTCCTCCAAATACGACTCACTTTTGCCATGTGATGTCGAACTTCTCGAGCTATCGGACTCGCCAAGAACCACCACTGCCTTCATCTGTCCATTTTCCCCTGACTGCCCATCGTCGTCGTGCTGTTCTTTTCCGCTTTCTTCCCGCTTCTGTCTTTGATCCAAGCTTTTCTTGCGGCGTTCTGTTTCGTGCTCCTTTTGTCTTCTGACCAGCTCCAACTTTGCAATTCTGAATTCCTCGCATAACTTGCACAAGCTTTGTAACTCCGAGTTGGAAAGAAATTGGATCAAATTCGTCCCATCTTTAAAGAACAGCTCTTTTGAGTTCGTGACTCCGGCAAGTAAAAGCTCCGGGTTCTCCATGCATTGTTTGAGCACGAAAAATGCCATCACGTATAGCTTGTAGGAGTTGATGTACGTTTTGCTGAGAGCTCTGAATTGCCCAACAAATAGCTCAGCCTCCAATAAAGCGATCGTGAAAAGACTGTCCACGACTTCACACCTCTCATTGAAGTCTTCCTCGTTACTGGATGTCAACGCCTTTCCGGTCATCTGTTTCAAAGCAAGTGTGCGTTTGTAGTTCACCAAGCGAATAAAAAACCCCGACACAAACGTATGGGTCTTGATCATTGACCTTTCTATTCGAGAAGTCAAAATGTAGTCGTAAGAATTCCCGAAAAGCTCTTGCATGTTGTCAAGAACATACGACATGATGTAAACAAGCTGCACCACACTTCGGATGAAGATCTTGAAAAGCTCGATACCAGCCTGTGCTTCGATCCCAGGATCCTCGTCAAGTTTTTCTTCGTAATGCATCACCACTAAATAATAGAGGCACGACAAGTTGGCTCTTGTGTTTATAAATAAAAGAAAACGATGAACTTTGAGATACGCCTCTTCGTTCAATTCCCTTCGCTCTGGTTCTGACGAACTCGCGTCTTCTGGTGCTGAGCCACATATATAATCCTTGAAGAAGTCTTTTCCAAAGACCTCCAAAAAGATTTTTTCGAGTTTGCTTGTCTCCATAAGAACATCAATAACCTTGAGTTTTGATGTGAGGTTTGTGGTTTTGTTCACGATTCGTCGATAACATGAGCAAACGCTGTCGACAGTCTTGGAGAACTCGCTCACCTTCTCCGAAGTCCATTCATATCGTGGCTTCTCGGTATCGGCCGTTTCCATATTTGGAAACTTTAGAGGAGTACCACTATACATTGAGGTCATGGCATCAATGTTCACAATATAATTCCAAAGACTTCTCCATGTGACCACGAAAGACAGGTCCTTTTGAATGCTGTTTATGGTATCGTACTTCAATGGGTCTCTGTTGAGACCAATAGATAAGGCATGGTTGACTATAGCCCCATGAAGTAACTGGGAGTCAGTTCCACTCAACCCAAAGCAATCATTTGGAGCAACAGATCTGTAGAACAAAAGCAAAGTCAAACTTTGCACAAGCTTGAAAGATGACTTGATTTGCACTTTTTCTTCCGAAATGCACAAATTTACAATACTTAAGTAATGGTCTGCTTTCACTTTGGTAACATCCTTCATGAGTCTCAGTTCCACCTGAGTATATCTCATATGCGTTTTGTTGTTTGGTATCAATGTCATGTAGCCGAGTCTAATGATGAGAAGAAGAAGGCCTGCCAAGTTGAGCTGGGGCTCATTTTTGATCGAAATCTTCTGATACTTTTGACTCATCTCAGATTCAATCGCAATCTCTCCGAACAAAGATTTGATCTCTCTCATAAAGTTTAGCTCATGTATAATTGGAACAAACGGGTGGACATAACGAAAATACCTGCGGATTGCTTCGTGGATCATTGCTACTCTTGGCAAAATCAGAAGCACGTTTTCTTCCACAAACTTGTAGTACACTGATTTCGAACGGTATAATGTGTTGAGTGATTGTATTCCAGGTAGCGTGGCAAGGTTGTAAGAGTTTGTGCTATCTGAAACACTATTCTGCTTGTTACTGAGGTGGATCTTCGTTGTCACAAGGGTATCTTCGTTCAAAATATCTTCCCCTGAGACTGGGTCGCAGTTAGAAGTTCCCCATTCCCAACCAGATGCACTTCCCCTGGTATTTCCGCTATTTGATGTGTGCATGGAATTACTTTGTTGATCTTTGGGAACAAACTGAGAAAACTGCTCACTTCGAAAGAGGCGCACAGTGAAGTTTCTCACCAACTTGAAGAAACTGTCTCTTTTTGTTAGCCCCACATAAGACATTGGACCTTGTTGCTGCCAAGAAGGGCCTTCGACCAATAAAGTGTTTGAAGCACATGAGAATGAATCAATTGTGTCGTCCACTGAAATGCGAAGAACATTCATACCAATTGATACCGATACGAACTGCGAATCTTTTCGAGGGTTTTCGGGAATTTGCAGGAATGAAGATTTATAAGGGGTTTGAAACGTGTGTTCGGCTCGAAACGGCTGAGATACTGAGTTGGCAGTCCTCAGGTGTGAGCGGTGGTGCCTCTCTTGACTTGTTCTAGGTATAGCATCCGCGACTAAGGGAACGAAATCCATATCTGGAGTATGTACCTCCTCGTTAAATTTAGAAGGAGTAAAAGGCCCAAATGAAGCGGACAGAAGGGACTTTGAACGGCCGCGTGAGTTTGATTGGTTGGCATCCATGGTAAAAAACAGGGTTTGTGACATGGTTTCATCTGCCGAGTGCTGCTGGAAGCGGAGGTTGTGTTGTCTCCCTGACGATATACTGGACGCTTTCAGCAGGTCAGAAACGACATCTTTGGGTGAATTGTTGAGCGAGTTGTCGGGTACCCGAAAAGATTGAATTGCTGGAGAGCTATCACATCGCTGCGCCGCTCGTGATGTGTCATAAAAATGCGTGGAACTACTCGAGAGAGTGTGTTCCATGTTCAGAGGCAGCCCATTAGTTTTTATCAGTTGCAATGACGGAGATAAGTGAGGTAAGCTCAGCAGTGGCAGGCGAAACTGGTCAAAGTAGGCCAGCGGGAGCGGCCCCCACGAAGCGCTGGTCATTGCTGGCGTTCCGTTTGCCATTACTTCTGCGGGTATGCCCGTTTCGCCGGCAAAAATGGGCTGTATAGGAGAAGGCTCCCCTGGTAGATCCTGTTTCATTGCCATTGCAGACCCGACCGCATTTCCCATGGGTATAAGAGGAGGTCTAGGCATGCCCATCAATGGGGGCGGCACCCCTTGAAGGTTCGAGTGGATTCCCGGTAAATAGCCGCCAGCATTGCCAGAGACAGAATAATGGGGCTGTGAATTGGGCGTCTCGTCGTCGTAGCCGCATAAATGTGCAATCAGCTTTTTCTTACACAGGCCACAAACCGGCCGCTGGCGATCACACTTCAGTTTTCTTTTGCGGCACACCAGACAGGATATGGTGATTCTCAGCCGCTTGGCCAGAGACATGGTGTCGATGGTCTATGCGTGGGAAAAACGTGATGAAAGGTCACAAGGGGGTACTGTAGTTCACGGCGGGTAAACGAGAAAAAAAGTGTTGTAAAAAGCGCTGTAAAAAGCGTTGTGAAAAGTGTTGTAAAAAGTGTTGTAAAAAGGGTCCAATAATTATTGTTTGTGGGAGTACTCGTGGCTAGCCGGATCCTGTGATTGTATGTTTGAACTTTTATCCCTTTTTTTCGGGATTTCAGTGGAAAGATTCTAGGGCTTCAGAAGGAACAAGTGGTATGCCTTGTCAGATCTACTATAAAAGGTAAATCTTGGTGTTGCGAACACCGAGCTTAGTGTGGAGAAGTGGGGAACAATATGAATGTAGTAGATCGCACTGTATTATAGATTGAGGGTGTACAACTAACGGAGTGGGCGGTTATGCGGGGTAAGGAGGCAGGAGGAATTTTTTTTTTAAGGGCATTCATTCTTCGTGGGATTTTAGTTCTTTTCTTTTAACGCATAGACGATCCATCCCCTAGCAACAGAAAGTAAAACAATTGGATAAAAAAAGATGCTTTCAAAGTGCCTATTTCGGATTATCAAGAAGGTGGAGTGAATCACTAAATCAAAAAGACAGCTGGCTGCACTAACGAGGATCTCAAAAATCAGGGTCTCGGAGTCCGGGGAACTTTTTGGAACTGCGAACTTCCACCTCTACATTGATGCTAAGTGTATGCAGGCCGGTGTGCATGTGTGTTGCAGCCACACGTGCATGCTCCCCCATTATCAGTGCAGCTGTCTCTGACGGTCTGACGGTCTCTGGCGGTTCCTGTGCGTTCTGCTAGTTTGAGCGGTAGTATAATGAGGGTTCCTAGATTTCTATATTTAGAGAAGTCTCAAGGGACAGTACTGTTTTGGTTAGAATTTTGATAGCAGAGGGAAATAAAAAGAAAAAGAAAAAGAAAAAGAAGAAAAAAAAAACACGTTTCTACCAAGTGGTACACGTTTCCCACAGGAGTAAAACCAATGCGGCTTGGCTCGGATGGAAGCTCTGCCCGCAGGCACGTTAGCATGGAGAATGTGACAGCTAAATTTCAGAAATTGATGCCTTTCTCTGCCTTTGATGTTGCTTCAAGGCATCCAATGAGGCGAATTATTGCGGTAGCATAACTGTGATCTCGCTGTTTGAGATAAATTAACCAGTCATCTCTTTCACAGAATGGAATCCATACTTAAAAGAAATGGGAGGCACTCAAAACGGAACAATTACACAGTCTTCCAAACGCGTTTGCATCACATGCGCTGGATTTGAGTGAAGCCAAGGCATAAACTCGCTTAAATCTGCGCATGTACATTACAAATCTGACTTGGGTTGCTTGAGGCAAGCGTCTTCATGCGTGTGAGTACTCGGCACGAGTTGTCACCTCACGGCGCGAAAGATATTTTGTGTGCGTTCGCAGTGGCTGCGTGGCTGCGTGGCCAGGTTTGCAGCATGGCCCGGTGAAAACATGCAACGGCAAGAACGCAGAACCCGCTTTAGGCAATGTCTTCCTAAGCCTACTGGAAAGAGACCCGTCTATAACTACATTTTCTGGTTGCTCCCGAGTCTAAATGTTTTACAGTTTTCAGCTGAATCCGAATAATGAAAAGGTCGCTTGCTAACCCAATGGACTTCGCTTATCCTTACTTGTTGGAACATACGATCAGCTACGTTCACCTTTTTATTTTACTTGGCTTACTTCGAAGTTGGGATATTTTGCTCATTACATTGAAAAACCCTCAAACGACTATTTCTATAACTCCTCTCGGTATTCATCCATATTCCGAGGAGCAAATGAGACTTTTGTATGTTGAGCGAGCCGTCATAGTTTTCATTTTCGGCCCATTATGGTCAAATCATCACTATTTGATCGAAAGATGTGAATTCGACTCTATGGATGATGGCAAACGCGTGAGAAAGTTGGAAGATGGAAGTAAAAGGGCCTTTTTTATCCTCTAACCTGCCTATTGCCATGGAATCACAATCACTTAAAAAACGCAATTTCAACTCTTTATCAAGAAATCAAATCTTCCAACGCCTTCTTTGCATGACTTGGTATGTATTGTATTGAAAAGATATGTCTTAAGCCCCCTTACGATATAATCTAGGGTTCATGATAAACGGAGAAATAGCTCAACTAACCATTTCCTTCCCTTCAAAAAGCAAGACAAGTAAGCAAATTAGCCCAATCCCAAAACAACATAAAACTCTAAAGCTTTCCTATTATACAATGAACAGTCAGTGCCTGAAACAAAAGTTGTGAGGCTAAAACAAACGTGAATCAGCTTGATGCACAAACTGCGACTTCCCCTTTCCAAGTCCCATTAAGAAGAAGCACGTGTCATTCACTGCACTAGCTACAGACATATAAATAGCGCTTCATCCTCCCTCTTTTAATTCACCCGATTTTTTTGGCCAGTTACAGCCACCAATGCTTTCAATAAATACAAACTTTGGTACCCAAGCTGACAGACTGAAGAAGGTTTATATTACAATGTTGAATAGAACCACTCCTTAATCGAATATCGAAGGAGCAAACAAGATATCAAAGGTAAAAACTCCAAGCACAAAAAATATCAAAAGACTCAAATCTTAAAGATTCAAAAGTTCAATATTCCAGCACCCCAGAATAACCGTCGTTTGCCCCTCACCCCGTTTTTTGCAGCCACTGGAACTGGCCCCGCGCGTGTGCAGTTTTTTTCGCACAGTCGCGTCTTGCGTCTCGCGCTGACGACTTGATTTCATCGCACATGTTCCTCGCTCACCTCAATTAAGCTTCCACTCACGCGTTTGCTCCACGAAAACCCCCCCGCAACGTCCTTGAAATTCCTCGCAATTCCTCAGAATGGATAGCTACGCGGACGACGAAGAACTCGCCAGCTTTATTGTCGACGATGAGCCGCCGGTCCCCTCGCATGTTGGTAATGGCCATCTGACCCGGCCCCTGGGCCACTACGCGTCTGGATCCGAATCAGATGGCGAATCGGATCCCGAGCCCGAGCCTCATCTGACCCACGTAGTTCTGTCGCTGCATCAGGGAGAACCCAAGTCTGCCGAGGATAAGCTCCGGGCGCTAGATGGTTCACAAAGACACCAGCTCCCGCCCACGGCGCGCCTTCTCCGGGCACACATATCCATCCTAGTGTCGGCACTTGGAGGGCCGGACCACGCGTCGGAAGAACCCGTATACAAGCTCGGACACGATGCGTTGGCGTGTTTGAAGGATCTTAAGCGGTGGATCCGCGCCGTCGACGAGAAAAATAGCACCTACGACGTGGCGCTCGCATGTGCAGAGAGCGATTTGGTGAAGAACGACTTGACGGTGATTTTGTGCCAATACGACGCGGCTCATCACACCCGCCAGCGGCCCCGAGCCATGGAGAAGATCATGGTGGCGTGCTTGGAGCTCTTGGTGTTGCTCACGTGGCCCACTGATGTCGACAGAAATACGTTGATGAAGGACTACGCAGCCAAGACAAGTATTCGCCGGGCCCAGGTGGCGTACAAACATCACATCTTGCACTACCGCCTGGGCCGCACTCTCAAGGCGGTGCTCCGGCTCGGTCTCGGCGCACTCCGCGTGGAAAAAGATGCTCGTGAGCCGCGCGACACCAATCTTTTGCGTCTCATTCTCTTCTTCATTCGCAATGTGCTCTACATCGAGCCGTTGCCGGCGTCCAAGGGCCCGCGAGCAGTGACTAATGCTTCGGTCCTCCCCAGTGGCATAAGCGCCGACGAAGTGCTGCTTTCCGCAGTGCTCCGCGCATTTGACCGCAACAACGTGTTGCTATTTCTCACTTCGATTGCCCACGGCGTTCTGGGAGACCTCACCGATGAAGCCTTTGGTCTCTTGGCCATGGAGTGTCTTTCGTTGCTCACGCGAGGCGTGGTGGTGCTGGACGTGGTTTCGGGTATGGTCCCACGGCACTTGCGTAATGCTTCAGGTTCGGGCTCGGGTTCGGGTTCGGGTTCGGGTTCGCGTCCAGGCTTAGCCTCAGACACAATCCCGAGCACTGGCGAAGATACAAACACTAACACGCCTACTACATCGGTACCACCCGCGTCATCGGTGGCTGGGTTGGAGCTCCAGGACCTTTTGGGTGAAGAGCAGCGCCGCAAAAAACAGGCCAGCAGCGCCGGATCCTCTCGTCACGGGCGTTTCGGCACGCTTCTCTCGATCCGTAACGCTGGCAACGCGTCTTACTATGCCGTTTCCGGGCAGAAGGCGTTGCATTCCACCTACGACACGTTACAGAAGTTGGACGCGTCAAAACAGTGGCACAAGGCCAGCACCTTCCGTAACGACTCGAACGCTTATGCCCGTCCCGCATCGGTGCACTTGGCCTCCGATCTGGGCCAGATCCTCGGGCGTTTTGCCAACCAGTTGCTCGCCAGCGGCTCCTACAATAACTTGCTCGCGTTTGTTGGGCGTCACTTGACGAATCTTGCCACCGACCGTGACACTGGTCGGCGTGGGCTTCTCGACGCAATCGATGCTGCTGAGCTTGCAGCATACTTCCTTACAATCGCGTGGTTTTTCCGCTTCAAACGCGAGCGCGCAGCGGCTTATAAAGATCTGGGCCTTGTTCCCGAAGCCGACGACGACCCGTTGGACTACGGTTCCGTTGGAGAGGCGCTAGGCGAAGTCAACTTCATCTTGTTGATCTCGTACTTGCGGTCAGCTTACCAGGCAAAGGACCATGACTCGTTGCACGTTGCGTTGGTGTGTTTCCGAGAGATGCTCCTCATCTCCAACGGCATATTCACCCAGAAGCGTACCCAGCAGGAAATCGACCTAGCCTCCGACGCTGATATCAACCACGACCGTGAGCTTGCCGAGGGCATTATCCGCAAGCTCTTTTCCCAGAAACAGTTTTTGGACGTGTGTGTGCATATCCCGAAAACGGCTGCCCGTCACTCCCCTGAGTACCTTGGAGTGGTGGTGGGCGTGGTGCACATTCTCCTCAAGAGCTTTGAGTCCTTGGCCAATGAGGATATACACTTGTTCATCAAGACAAGACGGCGAATCCGCAGAATTCGCAAGCTGAACCCTGATGCTGGTGTTAATGCTGGGCTCAACGCAGACATGGACCGCGAGAACTTGCACTTGATCGATAAGGGCTCCGATGAGAGCGAGAACGAAGATGACATGCGATACATCACCCAAGAGCGCAAGCTCGACCTCCGCAACACCGAGGTCCGCTTCTTCCACCCGGACACCGTGTCTACTCACATCGAGTACTTGGCAAGATACGAGGATCTATCAGCGGACGACATCAAGCGCGTATTGCTGTACTTCCACCGCCTCTTTGTCTTGCGCAAAGACTACTCAGCATTATACCGTCTCGACTTCATGCTCCTTTTGTACAAGCTCCAGGCGTACCTTCCCAGGTCCTCGAGTAACCGCCGCCATGTCGACGACTTCATTGTCTACTTCATGAAGAAGTTCAAGGCGGCCTTGGACAGATTCCCCACCGCGCTCGAGGTACTCTTCCCAAGGCTTGAAAGCCCAGAAATCAAGGGCTTTTTAAGCACGGGCGACTTGCACTCGTACGAGGACCTGAGCCTGCGAAAAGGGTCGAAGCTGGGGGCTAATCTGGGGGCAAAAGCCAGCAGTTATTTCGACGAGGATGCTGTCCAGCCACGTGCTGCGGCAGTGCTTCATTTCCACGACGAAAACAAAGCTCTCGACGACAAGATTGGCGTGTTGGTGTACCACCTCTCGAAGAAGAAAAACACCCTTCGCTTCCTCGGCTTTTTGTTGACGGAGATGAACAGAATCGGCGATATGAGCGATTTGGCCGTGTCTGAGGCTGCCCTCCGCCTAAAACTCGCCAACAGGCGCCTCTTGATTCTGGACTCGCATCTCAGGCTTCTTTTGCACTCCATCGGCTTTAACTTGCCGTACCTTCAGAATGACGATACAAGGCCTCGCGATTCCGTGACTGCTGAAAACATCAAAGATGCTGCGCGGTCTCTTGAGAAATGGATGGCGTTACACGAGCAGGGGGTCGGAGACATCGAGCCGTTCTTGGACCAGCTCCAGCGAACGATATTCTCATCGGCTCAGCTTGAGTTTGGGGTTGAGTCGCTTGAGCGTCTCCGTGCTGGAAAGGCTATCGATATGGAGGCGGCAGAAGAGCTAGAACTTGACGATACACTGATACATACGGTGGTTGGTCTAGCAAAGAGGAAGGAATACGACGATAATATCAGTGCCAACATGTACGCTGACGATGACTTTGTGGACCCACCTACGGATGCGGAGTCCAGCGACAATGAGAACACACGTCAAACAAAGAGAAGCAGAAAGCGCGGGTCCAGACTCGTGGATAGCGATAGTGGTGCTGAAAGTGGCAACGATAATGATATTGATATTGACAGTGTTGACAATATCACGGAGAAGCCTCGCAAGCGCCGCAGGTCTCACAAGAAAAAGTCTGCTGATGGCAATATCTTGAACAAGGCCACATCTGCCCCAGCCAAGTCTGCCGAGCTCGTGCACGATTCAGATGACGACTCGGATGAAGAGCGCAACAGCGCATTTTTTGATAAGGAGGAAAAGCTTCGACAATTGATCTCGCAAACAGGCGGTATAGCCAGTAAGGAGCAGCTTAGCATGTTCCAGGAGTCATGGAAGACGATGATGAGAAGCAATGGAGGCGAGCACGTGACGCGGGCAGTCAAAAAGGCCTCCAATCTTTTTGTTGAGGACCTGGATGATGAGGATAGCCCTGCCTCGAAACAATCAATACAGGAAACGTTCATGGCTGCAGAGTCTGATTCTCTGGATACAGAACCGCTGATAGGGCCCGATGTTCCGGGTGTTACTGAACTCCTGGAGGATGAAAGAAGTGGCCCAGCACCGACAAGAAAGCGCAGGGTGATTGTCGACGATGAAGACGACGAGTGATAAGTGACGGGGATAATTGGTTAAGGAGCGAAGAATAAATGAGTGACAAATACGACAACAACCGTTCCCGTGCACAGCCAAGGGTCCCAATAATTGGTCTAGTTGCTGACGCAGTGTGAATCGCCTGTGTCGTTGATGCTATCGGCAATGGTCATGTACGAGCTCACTACCATGACGGCTACGCCGAAAATTGCACACAGAATACAAGGAAGGGCCTTGTACAAGCCAAAAGTTAGCTTCTCATCGCGCAGGGCCTGGCGCCAGTCAATCCCATCCCCCGAGAGCTTGAGAAAACAAAGTGGTGGGATGATATATGCCATCAAGGATGCGGAGGTGGCGCCTATGAGCTCGAGGATCATGCCCAAGTTGCACGTGAGAAGAGCCACCGACATGGATGAAAACACCAAGAGCGTGGTGATTACAAAGTGTTGGCGCTGCGAGAGCTCGAGATGAGCAGTGCTGCCGCCTGTAGAGGCAGAAGAAGACGCGGTGGACATTCTTGCTAGCACCACGTCTTTCAATGCATCGCGCACGACAAAAATCTCGAGCGGGAACGTCGTGAGCATGTTCAAACCGAAGCAGAAGCGTGCCACGTTGGCCCACGTGTCGTCACTACGAAAATTGTTCAAAATGTTGCCTTTGGTGGCGTGGCCAAAGTTGAGAAGCCCTGAAAGGCCCATTAGCACGCAAAAGCACATGGAAACCCCACAGGCCCAGTGGGTGAGGGTGGCGAATCTCAGCGCGGACGCGTTCTTCATTGACTGGTAGATGAAGAGTGTATTGTGGTGGCACACGAGCGCAAACGAGATCACCGAGATGCCCTGGAAAAGACTGGTGTTGACGAGCTTCTCTTGCAGTGTCAACGGAGCCTTCAACGCCGGGTCGGCCACAGGACCCCTCATCACTGTGATGCCTACGATGATGGCCATGCCCACGAGCGCAAAACCAGATGCCTTGGCCAACTTGGATATGTCTCTGTTCAAGGAGAGTGGGTACGAGATAGACGTGGTGAACACCACAATGATGACGTTCCTCAGAAACATCCACCCAAAAATCGACGTCTCGCTGTTGGTGACCAGCGCCGGGAGCATCAGCGTCAAAACGTGTGGGATGGTGTCGCCGATGATGATGCAAAACGCCATGCACCCACCATAAGCGAAGGAGCTGATGGAAGCCAAGAGCACATAGCGGCCGGTGCGCCCGAAACACACACTCACTGTATCCTGGTATGAGCGTGTGTGAGAGAGGTGCGAATTGACCACGATTAGCCGGAGCGTCCAGTCGATAAGGAACGTCAACACAACCATGGCTACAATGCCACCCAAGAGCCCCAGATTTCTCATGGCTAGGGGTTGCCCAATGATGCCTGCACCCAAGATCGAGTTGGCCATGTTCATGAACGCCATGCGCATGTTTGACGTGCCGCCGTTCGCCGCCGAAAGGTCTGAATCGTCGCCATCTAGCGGCTCAAAGAGCTCCATCAGTTCAGCACTTCCACTTCGGGAACCCGTCCCAGAAAACACGTCGATTTCGGCGCTGTCATCGGCGCTGGTGCTGCTGGTGCTGATTCCGACACTATCTCGGCCGGCTTCTGCATCTATGTGACCCTCCTCGGGTACTTTTATGTAGCCTTTGGGCATTTTGTATGGATGAAAGCGGTGGGATAAGTGACCTGGAGATGTGGAAATTCACCGGGTATATGTGTCGGATGCACGGGTGTTTTGTGTGGACGGCCTCCCAACAGAACAAAAATTGTGGATGCGGGGGCCAAAGCATGAAACCGCCACGGTATATATTTCTGATGAACTGTCTGGTTGTGCTCTGTTAGTTTGTGGCGTAGATGTTGTAAATCTGATTTTTGGCAGTTGTTTTTGGGTTTGTCCGTGTGGTGATTTCCTGGTTTCGCGGTTGTTTTTCGCAGCCACCCAGGTGGTGTAAACTAAACTTGAAATTTAGCCCAAATCAGAGAAGATCATCTACAGATAATACAGAATTTTCGCTTCCAGACAGAGAGCCTGCGTAACTAGCATTCTGCCGGACTTAAGTCGAGACCTACCTCAAATACTACAAAGATGCTTCTTTTGTTGGCGAGTGTTGATTCCGAGAACATAGAAAGTAATTTGAACAAATGCCTGACTAAAGGAGCAACATTTTCTCCCAACTAACTGACAGACTACCTGACAGACTAACTCCCTTCAAAATTTGAAACTTTTACGAGAGCCTGAGGTCCCTTACAGCAGGTAGAATAAATTCACCTCTATAATGGTATTTGTTATACATTAGTCATGCGATGATTCTCACTGTTCTTTCGGACAACTACTGCTGAGGAATGTTTTATCTTTTTTTTTTTTTTTTTTTTTTTTTTTTTTTTTTTTTTTTTTTTTTTTTTTTTTTTTTTTTTTTTTTTATCAGCAGTTGCGCTCGTCGAAACATTGGTAAGAATAGAAAACCAAAATGTCCGCAAAGAGAAAGAATGCTTCAGGCAAAACCTAAAAGAGAATGTTTTCTCCGAACTTATTGTCGGAGTCCGAGTAATTTACATGTACTGTAGTTCTTGGACGGTTATTAGGCGCGCCTCGACAAGAGGCAAAGCCACGAGTATAGATGGAGATATTTTCCAGCATTAAAATCAATCACTTCTGATAAATCTGAGGGTCATGCCAGGTAACCCAGAACTTGCTTCTTGTGTCCAAAGTACAAGACAGTTTTTTTAGAAACAACATTTATTGGGGGCAGCCGCTACCTTAGCAGAAGCCTCGTGTCACGTGACTGTCGCCAAATACAGGCCTTGAACCTCTCCTGCACACTCCGTCGGCTTGACATCAACATGAAGGTGCTCATCTCCGCCCGAATATAAGCCCAAAAGCCCGCATTAACCATATCATTCTCCCCATTTTCCAGTGCCCCACATATTTTTCCAAAATGGTTCAAGAGAAACGAAAGCCCTTCAAAGGCAAAAAACTACACAAGGACCTCCGCGACTACAAAAACCAAGAGATCAAGCGGTCCTTGGTGCACAGAGCTCGGTTAAGAAAGAACTACTTCAAGCTCTTGGAAAAAGAAGGTATTTCACCAGGCCCGGAATCCGGAAAGAGCGAGGAAGGCTTAGAACACGAAAGGAAGACGGATCATAGATCCGGAGATGAAAAGCTGGGTTCTGAAGCGCAATCCGGCGAGGAATCGGACGAAAATGGTGGAAATTCACCGGAAAACCTGCAGACCGATCCATCCAGCACCCGAAAACGGCATGGTGCCCCGTTGCCACCGCAAAAGGATCTCCCGAAGACGATGGAAGTGACGCCGAAAAGAAAACCGTTGAATTTCGCCGAACGGGCGAAGTTGGCCAAGGAAAGAAAACAGCTAAAACGCGATCAAGAGCTTCAACGGGTACAAGAGGCCCGGGCAAAAATCGAGCAGAGCCAGCGGCTACGTGAGAAAAAGAAGCTTAGCTTACAGCAGCGCACAAAGCGCGGGCAGCCGGTGATGGGGCCTAAGATCAACGACTTGTTGGATAAAATCAGACAAAACAGTTGAGGAAAATGGTATGCTTTTCTTGTCTTTATTGCCTGTCTATTTGGGGATAATGCATATATACACGCGTTGTCTGGAACGTCTAATAAGGGGTGGATGTAGGAGTGATGTGAGGATCAAGGGGAAAGTTCTCTAAAGCGAGGAGTTTGTCGAGACCAGGATAAAGCTGTCGAGACCAGGCTAAAGCTGCCGAAATCCAGATTCAGTCAGAACTAGTGATCTTTCAAACCTCAGTCAAACGCTATCAAACTCTTTCGGCCTCTATCAGAAGCCATGCCAATTCATGCCAATTCATGTCATTTAATGTGCCCCCCATTAAGCTACGGTGCAAAAAAACCCGGGTTACGAGATTTAATATAGTGTGGGACAATGAAGATTCCAATCCTGATCAATACCCCCCAGAACAACAGATTGAAGAGGACGAAGAGGACGAAGAGGATGATTTAGAGGATGACAATGAGACGGTTGGCAACAGCGACGTGCAAAAGCAGGAAGCAGGAAGAGGTTTTTACTAAAAGGTCAGTTCAGAAAACACAGGATATTAAAGTGAATACGCGAAATGCCGACCACATCGAACGCAAGGCAAATATGGAGAGTGAGCAGGAAACAGGTCTTACCAACATAGATCGAAGCGGTGACACGACTCCGAAAGACAAGAGTGGCATCTGAATAACGATAATGTTTTTTTTTTTTTTTTCTTTTTTTTTTTCTTTTTTTTTCTTCTGATTCCAGCGATGCGAAATACCCAGTATTGGAATAGATGAAAATTTTCGAACAGTTAAAGTAGGATTAACACATATATGGTTCATGAGGTATCGTCGATGAGAGAATTGACCACCTGGCTCATTTGAACTATGACGGACATGTCAAATGGGAAGTCTTCGAGCCGGTTTTGCCACTTGTCAGGATGCCATTTGAGCATATATGGGAACACGAGGGCCGATCAAGATGTACTTCTTCTTCTCTTCTCTCTTCTCTGAATCGAAACGCATTCCATGCCGTCGGTATGACAAGAAGCTATCAATGCATAGGGCGGTGCCTTGCTCGACGTGTCTTCTAGACCAAAAGCATCCGAACTAGAACGTAGTTTAATGATGACGAATATCTCCTCCTCACGCGAAATCCAATCTTGCCATTAAGATCCATAAACAACCCCGACTCTTCGTCCAGCTGCCAAACCCATGCCTTTTCCACGGGCTTAAAGACGCAGTTAAAAGGCTTCCATATAGCCATGCGGAACTTAACTTCAACATGAGAGCCCCCGTCCCTAAGAAGCCCGTATTTGATTTCCAGTACGTCCCAAATAGCCACAGCTAGACCGGCGTTCGTGATTACCTTATTGGGGTTGGTGCAACTCAGTCTTCAGTGCATGATATATGGGGAAGTTGAACGAATGCGGTGGCACTCTCGCCAAGTCTGACATCAGCGAGAGAATGAACATGGTATTGTGTGATGTGTATGCTATGCAGGGGTCAAAAATAAACGGTTGAGATCAAGTGCCAGATTTAACCCTAAGGCGGCCAGAAAGCTCAAAG
>JAJMGV010000107.1:0-28914 GCA_030582695.1 [Candida] golubevii
GGTATTGATCACCACAATAAGTGGCATAACCATCTTTTTCCATTGCTTGTATTATGGGACCTCCATTTTCATAAAAATAACTCATAATAATTTTGAGTTATTAGTACTTATTGCGAACTTATTTTTAGTTTATCTTTTTCGAATTTCAGTTATTTTTTTGTTATTAGTATCGAAATTTACTAATAACTCAAAGTTATTTATAACTCTCTCGCGAAAAAATTATTATCAGCAACACTGCTTGAGAGCATATGCCCTCACTGCGCTGTCATCTCTCTATCCAGCTTTTATCGAAGAAATAAAAATAAATTAATCTTGTTCCTCTTTCCAGGTATCAATTCTTTGAAAAGAAGATGAAACAAATTATCCGAACAGGAAAGCATTCTCAAAACTGGCCCCTAATTTTCATATCTGCCAATTCTTTTCATCTTTCTTTTGCAATCAATCAAATGCGCAGCATACCTCCTTTCAATTATACACCGCTCCTGCGAAACTTTCGCTGTGGATCTTTTGCCTCGATCTGTGCGACCTCACGTTTTTGGGTGCAAAAAATCCAATCGAACACCATTTGCTAATTCCATTTGCTATGTTCAAAGCCGCCATGAGGGCTTCCGAAGATGATTGGTGGTTTAAATTCCAGAACGATAAGCCCAATGGAACCGTGGCCCGCATTCCGCTGGGAACACGCAATAACGACGAACAAAGCAAGCGTACTATGGTCAAGCGATTTCTCCACTCACTGATGTATCGCGTCAGAGAAAAGGTCGATATCCCACGCAACGTCACCCTCAATTCGTTGAAAAAATCAGCCTCTACCTCCAGTACATTGAAGGAAAGGCCTTCAGAACGAGACTTCACGGAAAACGTCACCCACATCACCCGGACCCAGTTCACAAAACTGCTTCGTCTCTGTGCAAACCTGGCTCGGGTGTCTATCTTTGATCGAAATCCCACAAACACGTCCAAACGCCGGATCTTGATCATGACAGGATTGGTTGCGCTGACAAGTATGGCTTCGGCCGTCTCCTGTGTATGCGGTGGCCCTTTGGAAAAAATCATATTCCACGATGGCCACAGTCCCTCGGTTGAAGTCCACTTTCTTTCGCCTACAAACGCCAACAAGTTCTATGACCACAGCAAACGCAACCCGTTTATGAGCGTCAATGGATATCCTCTCAGAGTCACGTGGGCCCGGCCAAGCCGTGGTATGGCTTCCGGTCATACCCCGCTTCCCGGTTATATTGCTGAAGAAGTGGAAGCTTACAAGGCGTCAAGAGTGATTGTATTGTGCAGGGCGGTAGGAAAGAAGAACGATGCAACCGTAGCTAGAGGCTACCCGGATCCATCTGAAAACTATTCCGCTGACTTTAATATCGATAAAATGAAGTGGGATTTCATTCAGTTTGGTGGTATTGTTGATGTCGCACCTATGGTTCTGTCGAAGCTTAGCATCAGCATTCAGTATACTGATATCCGGAGTGCTATTCTTGCAATGCACTCCTTGTCTCAGAAAGGGACATTAATCCACTCGAAGTACGAGCTGTGGCATGTCAAGTATGTGAGAGACGTGACCAACAAGCCATGTCTTTTTCCGTAGGCCAGATAGGTGGCTTTTGGGTATAGAGAAACATGTGTGACGAAAGTCCAAAGTGTCTGACTGTTCTGCTTCACTCTAGGTTGGGTGTTTCCCTCCCATCATGCATCCACCAAGCTTTTACCTATATTGTCAAATTAAAGTCGGGTGTTAAAAAATATCAATATTTCTTGGTCCTTTTTCACATGAATCCAAGCCTTCCAAAATCGCAACACTTATGATAATCTCGTCCATGGCTTACATGGCTGGAGCTTGATGTATGCAACTGGCTGCGAAAAGATGCACCGGATCGGACCGGTCGGTAAGGTCACGTGACCGGCGGGTCGCGCGGCACGCACAACCTTTAAGATCTCCCGGCAGGTCTCTCCAATCTCTTTTTGCCTAAAGAGGACACATGACAAACAACGCGGCTCATCCGAAGACGTACGGTGAGACGGCTAACTCTCTGAGCATTTGGTCGCTTCCAGCCTCCGCAAACCACTGGTGAAATTAGACTTCAATATCTAATTTAATTTCCTGATATTTCTTGCTAATCCTTTTTCGAACCTATTGCCTCTATAATTATACCCCAATTGGCTGGGACACGACGCTCCGTTTACATACTATATATTCCTATTGAGGTGGCACCTCTCACTTCGCAGCGTAAGCCATTAAGAGATCTTGCTGAGGCCCGTTCCATGCAAAACATCAACATTACTTCTTCACGAAAGAGCCAAGACTCAACTGCTTGACCACCTGCAAAACCCACTACTTAACAAAAAAAGGACTACAAGAGAAGCTAAGGACTCGCTCTCTTCTACTCCAAAGTGACTTTTTTAATTCACTCTTTCATTCTTTTTCTTGCCTCGCCTAACCCTGACCATAAGTGCGAGTGTTGCCTACTGCTGCAGTTACCACACACCTTCAGTGTTCAGTGCGCCCCACCATAATTGTTGAAAGCAAGTCTTTTTCTATAAAAGCATTCTCGAAAATAGACGGCCCTGTTCCAATCAAGCTGCAATGCGTTCTAGCTCGTCGCTTTCTTCGTCAAGTGGCCGCACCACACCTCTGATGGGTCGCCGTCTGTCAACTGCAGATCTTATCAGACCGCCTTCTTCAAGAAGTTTCCGGCCACAGTCGCCAAAATCAGCTACTCCTAGATCTCGTCCAGGAAGTTCTTTAGGGAGTCGTCCACTGACCCCTCTACAAAGGCCTGAGGCGTATACCGGAACGATAAAAGTCAGCATCCGTCCAAAACCCACTTCAACCAATCCACAAGCTGGCCGCCAAAATTGGTACATTGATGAGTATGCTAACTCCATTACAAATGTTGCCGACAACACGTGCTACAACTTTGATAATGTGTTCCCTGCCTCGAATACGGTGACAAACCGCCAAGTTTACGATGACGCGTGTGCACACCTCGTGAATAGTTTTCTTCATGACGGATTCAATTGCACGCTATTCGCCTACGGTATGACGGGTTCGGGGAAAACATACTCCATGCGAGGCGAGGACCATGACCCTGGCTTTGTGCGCTTGGCCATCGACGATATTTTTGAGAAAATAAGCGTTGAAAACGTCACCAAGAAGCATACGCTCACCGCGTCCTATTTGGAGATATACAATGAAAAAATCGTTGACTTACTCGGTAATGGATCACTGCTGCTACAGCCGGACCTAAAGATCCGTGATGACCCGGAGTTCGGTACGAAAATCGTGGGCATCACCTCGCCCATCGTTCTCTCGAAACAACACTTACTTCAGCTAATAAAAACCGGTGATGCCAAGCGCAAAACAAGCGCCACGGACTACAATGCCCGGTCGTCGCGGTCACATGCGATTTTGCAGCTTCGCTTGCATACAATTGATACGATTGCCAGTAGTGAGGTTCGTTGTACTCTTTCGTTGTGTGATTTAGCAGGATCTGAAAGAGCAACGTCGAGTGCTGAGCGAAGAAAAGAAGGTGCATTTATCAACAAGTCCCTACTTGCTCTCTCTACGGTGATCAACAAGTTGTCGCTTCTTTCAACTTCCAACTGTATTTCTGGCATTGAACATATCCCCTATCGAGACTCCAAGCTTACACGTCTCTTGCAACCTGCCCTATCCGGATCCTCACTTATTCTGATCTTGTGCACCGTGCATCTTGGTGCTAATCAGCATATTCTCGATCAGCAGATAGTCACAGAAACCAACAACACGCTCCGTTTTGCAGCTCGTGCTAAGGATATCGTATTGGATGTCTCGAAAAACAAAAGAACAGCGTTGTCCAATCAGGACTCCGCTAAGATCATAGAAGAACTTCGACAGACAATCATGGACCAGAAGCGTGAGATCGATACCCTTAAACTCAATGGGGCATCCATCGATATGGTACCGGCAAGTGACTGCGACAATATGAACAACTCGTTAATTGCTGAACTTCAGGCGGAAATCAAAGTGCAAAGTGAGAGAATTGAACATCTCAATAGATTGAATGATCTTCAGCGAACAGAAACGATTTTGCTCCGCAATGACGCTCTCAACGATATACTAGGTGTGGACATTGACAAGGGTTCGCCTCAAATAATGATGTCAAATTTGGAGGAGTTCTACAATAGAGTCAACTATGAGTTGGAGGAGCACAAGGCGTATATTTCCCATTTGGAAAAGCAACTTGGGCTTGCACATCAAAAGCTTGCACTGACTCCAAAACCACCGATAGCCTCTACAGCGACTTCAGACAAGCATTTGCAAGAGCTTCTTCAGGAGCAGGAGGAAGAAATATGGCAACTCAAGGAATCTTTGAAAGATAAGGACCATATCATACACAGTCTTACAAAGACTCTGAAGTTGCGCAGGTTAGTGGACTCAAGTTCAACTAATTCCTCGGATATTTTGAAGCGGCCTATCCATCTGGGTGCCCCTTTGTCTAACAAGGAAAATAATGCTCCACTAAACAGGGAATACAACTTGAGTCCACTCAAGTCGAGATTCGGTTAAATTTAAATATCATTATAATGACTAATTGAGCTCTAGCTATACCCATGAATTGGCTGGTCTTTGTCCACTTTGCAAACTCGCTCTCTTTGACAGTACTTTCAGTGGGCTGACATTCATTTCATCGTACATCTTCCGCTTTTGCCTTAGCAGGGGGTTGAAGCTACCACCAATACCGGCCTTCGAGCTTGGACTAGATGCCCTGCCTTTGCTGGTTTGTGGTAGAAACTCTTGCACAATGGTGGGTCGAAGTTTTTCATCGCTGGGATCAAATCTGATGACGTTCACAAACTTACCGTCATCCTCTTCTCTTTCTCCTCCGTTGAAGAGGCCAGTTCCGTCGACTATGTGAAGTGTGAAGCTCAACAGTTGGTGGATTGTGTCGTCAACAAATAAATCGATCCTGTCGCCGTTGTATAATTGCACCTTCTTGAATTTCCCCACACGGACTCCGTTCACGTGACAGGAGTTTGTGCTAAAGTCTAAGAGCCAAAGGTCCTCCAAGCAATGTGCTGGGCTCTCAAAGATGGACGATCCAGCCATAGGGTGGCGCCTTCTATGGACAAGACAGTGGATCTTTGACATTCTGTCATCGTTGATGAATGTGTCACACGTTTCGTTCCGCCCAATCGCGTACGGGTTCACGCCTTGTCTGATGTAGATGGGTTCGTCCAAAAACGAGTTCTCCAAGGGGACTAAGGTTATGAATAAATCCCTTGGAATCTTCAGTGGAGATGGCTCTAATGCAAGATCTGTAATGCTATCTTGGGCAAAAGCCCGTTTCTTTTGAACTGCACCTGGCATATCATCACTGTTGGCACGTTTTTTGGGATTTTGAGTGTGAGCTCCGCCATTTAGTGTATATTTTGCGCCATTTTGGGGCTGTGAGCTTGAGTTGAGTGGTTGTGATTGAGGTAGAGGTACAACACGCTTAGGCACTTTGAACTCCGCATTCGGATAGTTATTTTTCCTCATGTTGTCGCGATCCAAAGGCCTCATCATGATGTCATCGTCTAGTTTGCTCGAAGCGCTAATGTGTATGCCATGTTCAATCTTTCGAGACTGCTGAGACGTCGACTGCGAAAGACTAAGCAGTTTCTGTGACGGCTGTGATTCCGGCTCGTTTCCGTAGTTGCCGACATCTGCAAGCCAAGGGTGGTTTAAGGCTTCTTCGGCGTTGAAACGACAGCTTGGATCAACCATCAAACAGTGTTTGAGGAAATCGCGTCCCTCAGACGAGATGTCGTATGAGGAAAGAGGGGACTCTAGAAACTCCCCCAGTTTGATTTTCTGGAACATCTGCGTTTGTGTTTTTCCATTGAAAGGTAGATGCGAAGTCAAAAGAACGTAAACGAGACACCCGAGGGACCAGATATCAACTAGGTTACTATAGTTATTCCCCGGATCTTGCAGTTGTTGCAGGTCGTACTTTCCCGTGATCACCTCTGGCGCCACGTACGCTAAGGTGCCGCAGAATGTTTTCATAAATGTCGCATTATCGCTGATCTTAGCAAGCCCGAAATCTGTGATCTTGACAAGAATTGGGTCGTCCACCATAATCAAGATATTGTCCGGCTTCAAATCTCGGTGGGATATTCCCATTTTGTGTACGTAGGCAATGCCGTCTAGAATCTGTTTGGTTATTACCTGTGTTGCTTCTTCACCAATGGCACCATTGACAGCAACAAAGTCCATGAGGTCGCCCCCTGGCACAAGTTCCATCACCAAGTAGTAGTTCTCCACGTCTTCGTAAAAAGATTTTAGTTTGACAATGTTTGGATGGTCGAGTTTTCTCAAGATCTCGAGCTCGCGGTTAACGCCATCCATGGCTCCCTTTCCGCCGGCCTGCATTGCCCGTCTCCGGTTGATGATTTTCACTGCGTATGAGTCACCAGTACTTCTCTCAATGACTTTCTTTACCGTGGCAAATGCTCCCTGGCCGATGGTTTCGTTTTTGACGATGAAGTCCTTGTATATGCCTTCGTCTTTTATGACGGAGTTATTTGCCGAGTTCAGCGGGTTGTATTTGTCCAGAAAAAGCACGACAAATCGTATCACGTCCTTAGGTATACCTATTCCAACAGAGATCTCGTCTCCCTGGTTCAAGATGTAATTCAGGCCCTTGACGAGCCGGCTGCCGTTAAGCCAGGTACCATTAGTGGAGGTATCCTGGATCCACAAAGTATCATCACTTAAGCTAAGCCAGAGTTTGAAGTGCTTATTTGATAATCTAGAGCATGTAGCTAGCACCACATCACACTCGGAGTTGCGGCCAAAAAGCCATGTTTTTTTGTTCCCCTGCACCGGTGTACATGTTATCTTTGTTTTGTTCAAGTCGAATGAGTTATACTGACCTGTGGTGCAAATAAGACGGCAGATATGATTTAAGTCCTGCGACTCTTGAGTCTGGGTATATAGGGCCTGCTGCGTAGGCTGAGTTGCCTGCGTCGCTTGGGTCGGGTCCATCAATCTGAAAATTATTGTTGAATTTATGTTTCTTCAAGAGAGTTTTTACGATGATCACCCTGTTTTTCGGACCTTTGCAATCAGCAATGTCCGCTTCCCGTAAAACTTTGGCCCTATTGATGGTTGGATGTGAGGTGAGAAAAGAGGACGCGTTGCTCACCACTGCGGTGTTGACGCAGGATCAAGCGTGGGAGCCCCAGACCATCATTCTCACACACCTTCGTTGAGTGCGAGTGCCCATACTTGATAGTAGATACATTGGAATATTCCGAACCACAATCAGATTCAATTAATTTTTGTAGCTCAGAAAGTGTGCGGAGTGTTTCCTTAAAAACAGTGATAGGAATTATTTGCTATTCTGCGAATCAGTTTTTTACCGCTTACTTGTGACTGTTTTCGTGGGAGTTTGGATGCGAAATATTTTTTCTTTTGTATGGAACAGCAGGAGTTTCTGAATTTCTGTAAAAGTCCGATTTCGTAGACTTCGACACATTTGCCACGAACTGAACAAAGTTCACTCTATTGAAGTTATTCTAATGAGGCTTTCTTTCTTCCACAGTTCTCCATGAAAAAAACTCCCATATGACTCGCTAAGTGTTGTCCCCAACTCACATTGTTTTTGACCCTGGTGCGAACAACTGACCTGTTTTCAGTTGCGCGTTTATGCTTCTAGAGGATCAGACAAAACCAACGTGGTCAATCTTCTCGATTGGTCTCTAAGATTTTGAGCAAAAAGCGATTCCATTTCTCTTGTTTTCAAACCGTTGAGCTAGAATACAACTAAACGCTCTCTAGCAAAGTATCGATCACTGTAATTCTTGTTATATATTTCTTATATTATGAATTTAAAGTCTTGGCTTACCACCAGATCTCACTGTGATAGCCAACGACGAGACCGGAGCAAGATTGTCAAGCGTGTCCTTCTCATCGATGTAATCTAACCTGTTCAACTCATCCTCCTTGGCATTGTAATGTCTGAAACAGAACCAGAAACACAAGCCGGCAATAAAACAAGTGACCGCCAAACCAGTGAATGTCCACACAAGCTTTGGATTCTTAGACGTAGGGGAAAGTGCGATACCGAGGGCCGAACCAAACGCATTAGTCAACAAAAACAACGACATGATGAACGACTTCATTGACACAGGCGCTTTTGTATAAGCATACTCCAAACCAGTGATGGAGGCTAATATCTCCGAAATGGCGATAAAAACGTAAGCAGGGGTCTGGATGGCAACGTGGACACGGTTTGGTGTATTGGCAAATTCTGGCGCACATCCCATTGGGTTATCGTAACAGGGACCTGCTTTGTAAATGTAATGCTGCAAAACAGCGGCGTACACCATGGCAAGTGATCCAAAAACAAATCCAAAAAAGATTTTCGTAATAGCTTTGAATGGTGTGAATTTTCTGAGAAGCGGGTATACAATTCTCTCAAAGATAGGAATGAACACAATGATGGAGATCGAGTTAACTGCCTGTAACACATCGTTAGGCAATCCGTGTAATTCCATCTGGCCAGCCTGAGAAATGAAATTGTTCAACATTTGCCCGTACACAACCCAATAGAATGGGTAGAATATGAACACTTTACACGCGTAAAATGCTCTCGCCACTTCGTCAACAAATTTGCCCGTCCACGGGAACTCGGCCTCAGGGTGCAAAGAAGGTCTGGCAGCGTCGAAATTGAACTTGTTCGTAGCGGCAAGCCACGAAACTTTGAACGATTTTGCAATCACTTTGTCTGATACTGGCACCTTTACATACTTCTTTTTACCGAAAAACAACACCACAAGTGCAATGACAAAGAAGCAAAGTGGCAACAAGTATGCGGCCCAGAATCCCACATGCAACTCCAAGAACGTAGTTGCAAGCACAGACATCGAACCGATGTTGATCATGAGGTAGAAAAACATGAAGACATTCTGAATGGTGATGTTAGGGTCTTGAATCACTCTCTCGCCACTTTTCAACACCTTGATGACAGGCTTTGTCTTAGGGATTTGATCAGCAATCAATGGAGCAACGTTCGACTTTACTCCGCCGGTTCCAAGACCGATGATGATAATGGAGGCAATAAACCCACCCAATGAGACATTGTGTGAAGCCACCGAGGGCAAAGAAGTGATAAACAAGAGAAATATCCCGATTATGTAGATGACACAGAATACGCAAATGGTATTATACTTGCCCAAGTACGTATCGGCGACCCACGCACCGAAAATGGGGGTGACGTAACACCAAAACTGCCAGAAATAAGAAAGTGCAGTTGCACCCTGATTGTTCAAACCCAACACACCTTTGGGGGTGTCATCCGGTCCATTTTGCATGTAGTTTTGGAAAGGCGTGGACAAGCCGTAGTAAGAGAACCGTTCAGCCAACTCAACAATCGCCACGAGCCAACAACTGAATGGGATCCTCTCAGAGACGTGTCTCAACTTCTTCATTTCCTCGTCAGTTGGGTCTCTGCCCTCGTCTTCCGTAGATAGAGCCTCCAACGCATCGCTTTCTATATAGTCATTTTGTTTGCCCGATTCACTCTGGGTCACTAATCCCGTCTCTACTTTTGCCGACATCGAGAGGGAATGTTAAGGAAAGATAGGGTAAGTAAAGAAGAAGAAGAAAGAAAAAAAAAAAAAAAAAACAGATTTCTGAAATACGCGGTTACGAACATCCCGCAGTGGGAAAATACCGGGATAAATATTAAATGTCCAGCGAGCTATGCCTAGCCAAGATGCTCATAATGGTAGCCGTGCCAGGTGCATGTGGGGAAGCCGTGCATTGTAGACTCGATGCATTCTTATCAGCGATTTATCGCCCTGGCTAATTGGGCCAGTAAATGCAAAGTGCGCATCAGTCTACGGCAATTTTGGTTAAACTTGTCTACAACCGATCGGAAAAACACACCGCAAACTGTAAAGTGGGTATATCTTCGCCTGATAACAGGGCCATGCGACAGGCAGCCATCCATTTCTGGCTTGGGTGCACCGAAAAGATCGCGCTTTTGCCCGGATGATACCTATGTATCAAGCCGCGCCTAAGAAAAAATCCAAAATGCCAAGCAATTGCAAGCATTTGCGCCTTAAGATACGCATTCGTTTTTCTCGGCAAAACTCTGGAGTTAAGCATACGCCTCAGGGCCATGTCTAGCGGTGAAACCATGCCCATATGTCGCTTTTTAGTATCTACCTTGGTTCAGCAAAGTTGCGCTCCTGGCGGTATATGTGAAAAATTCATTTGCAATAGTAGAAAAGATCTACAATGTCGGACCAGATACGTATCGTTCCGGTATGAACTACTGTTGAAATGTAATGGAAACGACGTGTTAAATGCGTTCCCGTGGGGTTATGTGTATTAGATTATTCTATCGTTAAGGTCTAAAATCTTCTCGTTTACTCGTAGTGAAAAATTTTCACCTTGGGAAAAGGTCGTGCGTGTACCATGGTCATTTCGACATGTAATACTGTGCACTCCAATATGCTGGAAGTTCAACAACTACGTCCGGCTTCTGGAAAAACAAAAACAAAAAAAATTAGAGTTTTCAAAAGCTAATTCCGCCACTTTGCTTGAAAACTCAACGTTGTCAATTCCATCGCCTAACACCATTTCAGACTCATTCTTTTACTCATTGAAATTCATTCTTCGGCAATGACATCTGTTTGTAGAATCCTGATAGTGTTTAAGCAAGACATCCCGCCAAAGCGTAACTGAAATATGTTGGCGATTAAGCACGTGCGAATATGTTACACAACATACAATGCCTAAAAAACCACACTGGGACAAGGAGTTATTGGATGCAACGAGGCATTTTTTTTTCTTTTTTTTTTTTTTTTTTCTTGTGACCGGTAGGCCAAGAAATAAATAACTCCAGTTTAGCGTGGCCAGACATATTGATTTCATGGATCTAACTAAATGTGCTACGTTCCCTTTATCTTAGCGCTTCATTCCAAATAAATGTGAGAGGCCCCTATGATATCTGCATTGTCTGTTAACCATTGTTTCATCGTTTCACCTTAAACGGCTGCTTTGTTTCGTAGAAAGCAGGTTGAAACGCCGCATCGCAAATGGGCTGTCACCGTTGAATGGTACATCTCAAGATCGAAATCAATACAATTCTACAGAAAATTGTGCTTTGAGGATAGAGTTGTGCTTTGCATACAACAATTCAATTGATTCGCCAGACGATCAGGTCCAACCAGATCTGTGTTGCGACAGATAGCATATTGACACGAGGAATCGATCTTCATTTCAAGATAGATCACGCTTCAGAATGTACCTCGGGAGCTGCGAGCAATACATTGAGAAGCTATCCTCGATAAGAAGTAAGCTTGATTCGTGTTCGGATTCAGTACAAATTACAGATACTGTACTGATACAAAATCCGATAAGATACGGTGAGTACAGGAATAATGTCCGGTGGTACCTTGATACTTCAGATACCAATGGCTGTGTTTCGATCCTTCAAGCAAGCGATGGAGCTCGCAACACTCCGTCCTTCTAAATTACAAACTTGGTCCGAAATAATGTTTGGGTCATTAATCGTTATTTATGGCTATGACTGTGGCAATGCAATCCTACTTGTTCCAAGATTAGACACTAACGTTTGGATCTAACGGATACGGCCAAAGAAGACACCGGTGCGAGGTTATCGAACGTATTCTTATCCTCGACATAGTCCAACTGGTTCCACTCATCCTCCCTCTCGTTATAGTGCTTGAAGCAGAACCAGAAACACAAACCTGCTATGAAACAAGCAACCGCCAAACCAGTGAAGGCCCATACAAACTTAGGGTTTGCAGACGTTGGGGAAAGTGCAATTCCGAGGGCCGACCCAAACGCATTAGTCAACAAAAACAACGACATGATGAACGACTTCATTGACACAGGCGCTTTTGTATAAGCGTACTCCAAACCAGTGATGGAGGCCAAAATCTCCGAAATGGCAATGAAAAAGTAAGCTGGGGTCTGGATGGCCACGTGGACACGGTTTGGTGTATTGGCAAATTCTGGCGCACATCCCATTGGGTTATCGTAACAGGGACCTGCTTTGTAAATGTAATGCTGCAAAACAGCGGCGTACACCATCGACACAGAGCCGAACATGAATCCCCAGAAAATCTTGGTGATCGCTTTAAATGGTGTGAATCTCCTGATGAAGGGGTAAACCAATCTTTCGAAAATTGGAATGAAAATGATGATGGTCAACGAATCAATTGCTTGCAAGATATCGTTGGGCAAGCCATGCAACTCCATCTGGCCCGCCTGTGTGATGAAGTTGTTCAACATTTGCCCGTACACAACCCAGTAGATTGGGTAAAACACGAATACCTTACATGCGTGGAATGCTCTCACCACCTCATCAACAAATTTGTCCGTCCAAGGAAATTCGGCTTCAGGGTGCTCAGATGGCCTGGCAGCATCGAAGTTGAACTTGTTTTTGAGAGCAAGCCACGAAACCTTGAAAGACTTGGCAATGACTTTTTCGGATACTGGCACCTTAACGTACTGATTTCTACCCACAGCCAAAGCAACGAGGGCAATGACAAAGAAACAAAGAGGCAACAAGTACGCGGCCCAGAAATCAACCCTCGCCTCCAACTCGGTGGTTGCAATAACAGACATTGACCCAATGTTGATCATGAGGTAGAAAAACATAAAAACATTCTGGATGGTGATGTTGGGGTCTTGAATCACTCTTTCTCCGCTCTTCAACACCTTAATTACAGGCTTGGTTTTCGGAATTTGGTCGGCAATCAATGGGGATACATTGGCCTTGACACCACCAGTACCCAAGCCAATAATGATAATCGAGGCAATAAACCCACCCAACGAGACACTGTGCGAAGCCACCGAGGGCAAAGAAGTGATGAACAAAAGGAAAATTCCAAGAATATACACCACGCAAAACACACAGATAGTGTTGTATTTGCCCAAATAAGTATCGGCGACCCACGCACCGAAAATCGGTGTGATGTAGCACCAAAATTGCCAAAAGTAAGAAAGTGCAGTTGCACCCTGACTCTTTAAGTTCAAAACACCCTTTGGAGTATCGGTGGGCCCATTTTGCATGTAATTTTGGAAAGGCGTAGACAACCCATAATACGCAAACCGCTCAGCCAACTCCACTACAGCAACAAGCCAACAACTAAGAGGGATTTTTTCCGACACATGTCTCAACTTCTTCATCTCCTCTTCTGTGGGCTCACGCCCATTATCTTCCATAGATAGAGCTTCCAATTCAGAATCTTGTACATATAGGTTTTTCTTGGCAGAGTCAACTTCAGACCCCTCTGCGGCCAAAACCTTCTCTTCCTTTGTAGACATGTGGGAAAAAGAAGGGAAAAGGGCTTTAATAAGACGAGCGTGCTCTGATCAAGCGGGACAAAAAATGAAGACAAAAGAGGTCGGTTATGGACAGAAACAAAGTGTATTTAAAGAGATCACGGGGATTGGAAAAAGAAAATCTGAGCGAGATAAGCCTAATTTTTCGTCTATCTGGAGGCGACATGACAGCCCGCCATGAGTGCAGATGGGGTAAGCGCATGCACGTCATTGTCACTATCGCAATTTCACCTGACTAGTGATTGGAAACTAGTGCTCGGTAAATGTGGAGTCGAGCGGCGAAACACCGGTCGGGCTGAAGGGCATTTCTTGAAAGCTAATTGTCAGGGCCCGAATCCGCTGGTTTTTAATGCGCTCAACTGGCTCTCATCCTGTTCGGTAGTGCATCCAACTTGATGCGGACTGCACTCACTTGCAACGTGAAGAGTCTTTCATGTTGCCCAATGCTGCTCGACAGAATGGCGCGATAAAATTTGAAAAATGCCTTAGGCCAAAAATACGCCAGCCTCTTTCTTTCTCTAACCCGCGATTAACTTCAAAATGCCTCTTGCGAAACTTGCACATCGGCATAAATCCGGGCACTCGAAACGACTCTGATAAGAAAAAGGACGTCATCAAGATCGGGCAATGGAACGGGATTTGGCATCTTATCGTTGAAAGACCATGATTTGCAGGGAGGGGAATCCGTACCATAAGTTTTATAGTTGCCTTGGTCCAATAGGCTGTCATGCAAGCCTACCTTGTTTAACGACACTGGCCAATGCACCCTTTCGTAGGACTTTTCTTTTTTTCAAACCAAACCAAACTAACCCCTCGGGCCAGCGTGCACATACACACGATCGCGCGGTTTTGCCGTGTTACGTATCTCTTATCTCGAAACGGCAAACTCATGAGCTCTTGATCCCATGCAGTATGAAGTGAAAAAAAAAAACGCTTGCAAAAGGTTTACAACTCCGGTGTCGTCTCATATTCCGCAGGTTTGATCTTCACACATTCTGCAGCCCCGCAAAAAGGAGGAAGAAAGATCCTAAAAGAAAAAAAAAAACTCCGAAACCGGGAGTCGAACCCGGGTTTGCTCGGTGAAAGCGAACCGTGATAGCCGTTACACCATTTCGGAGGAGTATCTATGTGTTATGAAAAGGGGCCGGAGGCTAGTACAGCCGAGGTCTTAGCCGGCCCTCATGGACTCTTACGAGTCTTGGGAAGACTAATACAAGGCTCTACACTTCGATCAACAATTATTATGGTGAGTTCGGGCGCGAGGAATCGGACCACGCGTCCTACGTCTCACTCATATATTGTGAGCGGCCTTTCTCATGATACAGCTATTGCTAGCATGATCTTGAATGCGTTGTCTCAGACTCCGAAGAACTGCTTCTTCCATTTCTTCAAACGCAGGCGCTGGATGCTCGTCCTTATATAATCCAGATTGGTGTGCATATAGCACACACTCCTTCCATGAGGTTCCATGAGAACCTTATATACACTACCATGAACTCTCCGGTCCGAGGACCCGGATCGTTCCCCAACATTCTCCACCGCGAAAATTCGTGTTCGTCCTCGAACACTCAAAAGAATGAGCGGCCTTTCTCATGATACAGCTATTGCTAGCATGATCTTGACTGCGTTGTCTCAGACTCCGAAGAACTGCTTCTTCCATTTCTTCAAACGCAGGCGCTGGATGCTCGTCCTTATATAATCCAGATTGGTGTGCATATAGCACACACTCCTTCCATGAGGTTCCATGAGAACCTTATATACACTACCATGAACTCTCCGGTCCGAGGACCCGGATCGTTCCCCAACACTATGAGATGATTTATGCCTGTATACACTCTGCTCATTTAAGTTCATAAAAGTGACTCAGTTGATTGTCAGGAACTCGGTGAGTTTTGTTAATGAGCTTTGAAGGATTTCTTTAAGTATGTGCTAGATCCACCCCAATAATCAGATCAAGAGGTTGATCTCCTTTTGGGTAGAGGTTCTTTAACAGTGTAACCACTGGAGGGGAATTTCGTGCTTGGGCTTGTCTTGAGCGCCTGAAGTGAGGTTGCGATCTATTGCAGGTTTTTTCTATAGTTCTATAGTTTTTTGCGTTACTGTGCGGGGTGAGAGCTCGTCGCAGTGACATTCTGCAATACAATGTTTCTTTCAAAAAAAGAAAAAAAGAAAAGAAAAAAAAAATCGGTCCCGGGTATCAGCTAAGAGGTGCGTAGCGAACTTGAAGGCATCCCTGTAATATGATGTTTCTCTCATTTTGTTCTTTTTTTCAAAGAAGCATAATAAAAGAAAAAAAAAAGGAAACGTATACAAAGACTGCCAAAGTGCCAGGTCCCCGAGAAATATAATGGTGTTTCTCTAAATTTGGATATAAATGCAATTTTTCCAACAGCTAAGAGCTGAAAAGTTATACAGAAGTTTGACTTTTTTTAGCTTAATTTGACCAATGGTATATAGTTTTCGTCGCTGGTCTTGGCTAGCGGCATCCTTCAATAAAAATGTGTCTTTGAAATAAAAAAGTCTTAAACTGGCTACAAGATCAGTGTCACGCGAAAAGAAGATTATGGAAAACACCATTTAACCAAATTTAAAGAGCATGAAAGGTGTAAAGGATACTTGAAATTTGCAAAGAGTTGAAGATTGTGAAAAGTTGTTTTTGAACCAAGGTACAAAAGCGAACAAAACCTTTCTTTCAAGAATAGAATGTTAGTCTTCTCTAAGAGATTCGGAGGGCTTTGATTGGGTTCAAATAGCTCGCAAATGGAACCACTCTCAAGGATATATTCGGCTTCCCGTCGAAATAATACAGCCCTACTAAGTTTTCAAAAAAAAAAAAAAAAAAAAAAAAACTCTTTGAATCATAGAAAGAAGTTGCAATTCTTCCCGAAACACGTCTTTTGTATTGAATGCAAAATGAGAAATGAGTATACTACATCATTCCTCCTTTTTGCAGCCAATGGAAGAGAACTAATCAACTAAACATGCTCGCTGATGGCTGTCGATCCGGACTTTCTTGTCTTTTCAAAGTGACAAGAAATGAAAATTAATAAATAAGTGGGAATTTTGCTACTTTCTATATCCGAATTTTCCAACGTCTCAGTATCCAAGTGATTGTTACACGTGATGGAATTTTCGTTAGTTTACCCTTGCTCGAAGACTTCCTGACTTCCTTTCGTACTACGACCAATTGGTGAATATGGTTCCCGCCATGACCTGGCTTCTCTATTAAAGCCCTAGTATTGTTGATCAATATCATAAAATTTTCTTCTTCCCTTGCATCCTTCCTTTTCACCATGGGCAACGTAAGTCCAGACCCATTTCCAATTTTACCCCATTAATCCAAGAGCTTAACGCAAACATTTCGCACCACCTAGACATTACAGCGCGATCTACCAAAGATGGCTTGAGAGTAAGCTACGGCAAGAGCGATCATCGTCCAGCCTGCTTGCACCTTTACGACGTGAATTTACAGCGAAAAACTGTTCATTTCATCATGTCGGGTCTCGCACGACTGACACTATATAAATTGAACCAAACTGGTCTACACCACCTCCATAGTTTTCTGGTGCCTGGTTTTCGATGTATCCATACTTCAGCTATATTGAAAGAGCCTAAACTCAACGCCGTGCCACCCGAAAAAACACGTAACATCGGGATTATTGCACATATTGATGCTGGTAAAACGACTACAACCGAAAGAATGCTTTTCTATAGTGGGAAAACCCTGCGAATTGGTGATGTGGACCAAGGAGATACTGTCACAGATTACTTGCCTTCTGAGAGAGAAAGAGGCATAACCATCCAGCTGGCGGCCATTTCCATTCCATGGAATAATCACAAAATTAATATTATAGATACACCTGGTCATGCTGATTTCACTTTCGAGGTGACCAGGTCCTTGAGAGTGCTTGATGGTGCTGTCACGATTTTGGATGCTGTAGCAGGAGTTGAGGCTCAAACAGAAAAGGTTTGGCGGCAGGCTGACGCTTTGGGGATCCCTAAAATTGCTTATGTTAACAAAATGGATCGGCCCGGGGCTGGGTTCAGCCGAACAGTGAAGGAGATTATAGCCAAGCTCCAAACCCGTGTTGTTTGCTTGAATTTGCCTTATTTCGAGGACAACAAACTGGGTGATTTCGTGTTTAAGGGCGCACTAGATGTGCTCCACAAAAAACTTCTACTTTGGGACTCCATGGATCCTACTGGGAAAACTATACGTGCCATTGATCTTGACCCGACAAACAAAAAGCTTGCTCCACTATATGAGATGGTGCTTAAAAGTCGAGAATCGATGATCGAAACTTTGGGTGAACTCGATGAGGCGGTGATTGAGGAGTTTTTTGAGGTGGGAGAGGATTACATGGGTGTTTCTACAGCAACCTTGAATAAAGCCATTCAAAGAGCCACTATCGATAATAAATTGACTCCTGTTTTATGTGGCTCCAGTTTTCGAAACATTGGTGTGCAACCATTGATGGATGCGGTCGTTTCCTATTTGGCTTCACCACTACAAATAAAACTTCCAGAGGTGACTTCCTCTTCTTCCAAAAAAATGGGTAAGCGCAAGAAGAAAAATGCCGTGGTGAATGAATCCATTAACGTTCCTATGCATATGGATGCCAAAAAGGGACTTGTGATCAACAACAGCAACAATTTGACCGTGGCTCTTGCCTTCAAAGTCATGACACATCCTGCTCGAGGGGTCATGACTTTTTTCCGTGTATATAGCGGCAAGCTTGCGTCAAATTCCACTGTCATCAACACAAGGACAGGGCACAAGGTTCATTTCAAAAAGTTGATGTTAATGCATGGAGATGTGCCCGAAGAAGTGCTGGCAATTCTGGCAGGAAATATTGGCGTTGTTGCGGGAACACAAGACGAGATCATTACCGGCGATACCCTTGTTTCTCATGGTGCGTCTGGTTCCAAAGGGTTTTCGGAGCTCGAAGCAAACTTGAAGATGCTTCCGATCGACATCCCGCCTCCCCTTTTTAACTCCAGTATTGAGCCTGCGACGGCTGGAGATACTCGTCATATGAATGAATGTATCTCTATGCTTTTGAGAGAAGACCCATCTCTTCATGTGCACGTGGATGAGGATTTGGGCCAGACTGTTCTCAGCGGCATGGGTGAGCTTCACCTTGAGATTGTTAGGGACCGCTTAGTTAATGATATGAAGGCCAAAGTCAGATTGAGGGACGTGGCAGTATCATACAAAGAGTCTATTGCCAAACCAGATGGTAAAACGATCAAACTCTCCGCAGCAGAGAACCCAGATATTTATGTTGAGATAATGTTGGAGTCTTTCGAGGGAGAGGCGTCCGAAACGCCTTTTGCCGAGGAAGAGGGTGCCGTGTGTCTAGAATTAGACAACAACATTCTCATTCTTGACTCAAAGGCGACATCCGAACTGATGGCTGCAGCGATGAAAGAGCACAGATGGAAATGCGAGCATTCGTTGGAAGATTTGCAAGAAAAGCTCATGACTGGTTGCGCTACAGGACTACTGATGGGAGGACCAATCTTTGGCCTTCCTTTACACTCATGCGTTGTAAAAATCGTGCGGTGGAATTTCCCCGTGACAGAAAAGACCGAATCAATAGCGGATCTTCTTGAGATTGGAAGACGCGTTGTTACAAAAGGTATCGAAGAACTTCACGAGAAGCCCGGTGACAGTTTGTGTTTGCTTGAACCCATCATGATCACCAAAATATCTGTCGGGTCAGATGTCTTGGGTGATGTTGTACATGACTTGAATAGTAGACGCCTGGCTACTATTCTCTCCATCGAAGACGATGGCTTAGATACGCTTGAAAACCAGAGCTGGGCAAGCCAAGAGGCCGAAAAAATATACGTGCCTCCAGACTATACAATGAAGTCGGCCACGCGCCAACTCAACAACAGAAAGGTGATAACCGCAGAAACACCCTTACGCGAAATGGTGGGATATCTTTCGAGATTGAGATCAATGACTCAAGGCCGCGGTTCATTTGACATGTCGTACAAGGGGATGAACAGAGTCACCAAGACCAGAATGTTGTCTTTGAAAGGCGAGTTTTCGTAATTCTGGCTTATGAGCTTAAAGGCAAATGTGCAGATACCGGGCTTCTACCTTTCCTTTGCGGAAAATCTTATGGAAACAGACAGTACACGGATCTAATTTTTCCGTTTATACAGGCGTCTCATTCCATTAGATCAATCAAACTGAACATAGTCTCAGCCTAATAACGCCCAAGAATACATGTAAATATACAATTATACAACAACAAAACGTTGAAGGCCAAAGTAATATTATCAACTTCAAAATTATCGACAAGATTCAACAGCTTATCATTGGCCTCATTACTCCGTCAATTAGTTCAGTGTGCATATTCACATGCAGCCTCTCAGTATCTGGCAAGTATAGTTCCAGGAGTGCACCCAAGCAGTTGCTCGTCTACTTTGCCTAGAGCCACTTCAATTGCAGTCACTGAAGATTGCCTTCACTTCACTGCGCACTTTATCTCCGTCACCTCCAAAAGATCTCCACTAATACCCCGTCTTTGCTTAAGACCATAAAAAGCCCCTTACACACGAACAATGCTGGAATTAGTACCGGATGCCTCAGTGAAAAACCTTTCAAATCCCGTATCAGACGTTTTGCAAAATGCTGCACCCGTATCGCCAACCTCGTCTTCCTCGTCATTTGTTCCAGTTGATTCTGTGCAAGATGCAATTCAGCTTATTGATGAGAACAAGCATTTCAACCTGGCGATTCTAGACTATATTTCAACAGCGACCAGTAGCTCTGGATCATCCAGGAAAGCTGGTGACCATAGAATTATTTCTGTCTTTGGGTCTCAATCGACGGGTAAGTCAACCCTTCTTAATGCGTTGTTCAATACGAATTTCGGCGTTATGGACGAAGTGAACAGACAACAAACAACTAAAGGAATCTGGCTTGCATTAAGTCCCGGAGTTAATAATTGCGTTGCAGATCGAAAGGATATCTCTCGTGATAACATTATCGTCATGGATGTCGAGGGAACTGATGGCAGAGAAAGAGGGGAAGACCAGGATTTCGAGAGAAAGGCGGCCCTTTTTGCCATGGCCACTTCGGAAGTGCTCATTGTAAATTTATGGGAGACTCAAGTGGGTCTCTATCAGGGTGCCAACATGGGGTTGTTGAAGACTGTATTCGAGGTGAACTTGTCACTTTTTGGTACGACAAAGATCCAGCAAGAAAGCACCCGAGCCGGAAACGATCACAAGGTCTTGTTACTTTTTGTAATCCGCGATCACTTGGGAGTAACCCCCAAGGAATCTCTTGCCGCCACCATCACTCAAGACTTACTAAAGATATGGGATAATCTTAGTAAACCGGCAGAAGTTGCCCATTTGGCCTTTGGGGACTTCTTTGACTTGGCTTTCCATACGTTGAGCCACAAAGTCTTGCAAAGTGACAAGTTTTTGAACGATGTGAAACTTTTAGGAAACAGGTTTGTTGACAACACCAGCAGTGAATTCTTATTCAAGCCAATCTACCATCACGATATTCCCATTGAAGGGTGGACAATGTACGCTGAAAATTGCTGGGACCAAATCGACAACAATAAGGACTTGGACCTTCCCACACAGCAGATTTTGGTAGCCAAGTTCAAATGTGACGAAATCGTTTCGACGTGTTATTCTGAGTTTCTTTCCAAATTTGACGAAGTCTATGCAGATGCCGTACTGTTCTCTAACCATAACGCCTCGTCGAACTCTGTTGATTTCGAGAAAGTTGGTTCTGAGTTACGTTCGTTGAACGAAAGTACACTTGGGGCTTTTGATCGCATGGCCTCAAAATATAACCTGTCGGTTTATGAACAAAGGCGTGCTATTTTGGAGGAGAAGGTGAATGGCAAGCTATCGGAGATTCTCTCCTTGTATGCGAAACGCTTGCTTAGCTCAAGCATCGTATCCTTTGTTTCTGAATTGAGCAAAAAACCCAGAAAAGGTACATTTGCTGATGCAGTCTCTTCATCGTCATCTGCCTTAAAGCTGCAGTTCGCCCTGAGTTTGACTTTTCTTTCCTTGAGCGGTCAGCTCGATACTAGTGAATATGCGAAAGCGCTCGACTTGGAAATGTCGAAAGTGATCGAGAAGCAGCGTGTGGTTGAATTAAATGGCATAGTGTCGAAACACTTGAAAAAACTTAACAATGGATTGAAAACGGCCATTTCCAATGAAATCACCAATCCAAGTGAGACAATGTGGGATCAAGTCATGGGAAAGTTCAACTCACTTATCGACTCGACGATCTCAAAGTATACGACAAATGGAGCTATTGATTTCGAAGTCGGTGCCAAAGAAGACGTCAACAGACATACGATGCAAGTGATCGAGTTCCGTTCTTGGGAAGCATTACACGAAATCGTGCACAAGCACATCTCAAAAGACAACCTTCTCAATATCTTGAAAGATAGGTTTGATGACAAATTCAGATACGATCAAAACGGTCTTCCCAGGTTATATCAGAACGCCAAAGAGTTGGAGACGAATTTTGCTGAAGCAAAGACATACGCTATGAAAGTGTTTCCCATCCTTACAGTTGCCAGATTAGCTGATGGCGGTGAGATCACTCCCAAATTTGATATATGTGACAAGAATTTGAAGCGGAAATACGAAAGCGTGAAGTCTGAGGCTTCTGAGCTTGCAGCTAGCCATGAGGATATCTTTACAGACAGTGATAATGATGACGAAGAGGAAAAGCTGCGAAGCTTTGGTGAAATTCTCAGTGAAAGAGAGAAGACTGAAATTCTTGGTAAGTTCAAGAAGGAGATCGATGCGAAGTTTGTGGAGACGAAAAGATCGATCATTCAGCATGTGACGCAGATCCCTTACTACATCTACTTGGTGATCTTGGTACTCGGGTGGAATGAGTTTATGGCGGTGATCCGCAACCCGTTCCTCTTCACGTTAATCTTGATACTAGGGGCGGCAGCCTATGTGATGTATCAAACAAACCTTCTTGGCCCAGCGATGCTAGTGACGCAAAGGATGTTGGATGAAGCTTTAGTTGTGGGGAAACAAAAGTTGCGTGAGTTTGTTGCTGATGACCACGAAGTGCATGCTAAAAACTTGAAGATGATGGGAGAGAAAGAAAACAGTATTGAGCTTGAGGATTTGGAGCATGAACTGGATGTGGAACACTAAGCGAAAGGGTCGGCGGTGTGGGGAAATATTGTGAGGTGCCAGCTACTGATAAGGCCTTCTTTCGGCAAGATGCCGTGCCAGATAAGGGAAATACAACCCGGGTTGGCCAATAGTCATGTCACTCTCAGAAAACCAAGATAATAAATGGGTAAGAAAAAAAAAAAAAAAGATCTTGGCAAATCGAAATAAACAAGAACACATACAAGCACGTAGCACACCCACAACTTAGTCGTATGTACATTCCCACTTCAAATATTTGGGTCTTCCCCATACCGAGAAAAATACTATACCCTAAATGCCGGCAAAAGTCCAAAAGCTTGTCACAAACCTAAATCTATTTGCCGTTTTGCCCGATAATGTTATTGTTTGCCAACGCGAATGGGACCCCCACATTCTTGTCGTGTTCAGGTTGCAGTGCACTGGGAAATTGCAACATCAAGCGTGGGTGCGAATCTGGGGTTTTGCGCGTACCTGCAGAACCCACCCGGATTCAAATCCGAGCCACCCACGGTGTTGCAGCCAAGAATCGGTGCCACCACGCGCCTCCACACTACTGCACGGTGCCTTAACCGGCTATATACAATGAGCAGAATCCGGACAAGAGTTTCACTTGAAGAGGAAAAATATCGGGCCATAACCTCAGCGACAAAACGATACTGCTTTGGTTTTGTATGCGAATTGTTTTTAAAGAAGCGATTAACAAAGTCCCTCCACACCGCTTTCCCCAGAGATTCCCTCCACGCCAATCCCCCACGCCGTTCCTGGTCCTCCAAGCCTCTTCTAGGATAACGCTTCGTTAACTTCATACTCGAGCGCGTTGAAAGAACCAGTAGCTACTTCCCAATTAAAACTTTGTTGGCCCACTCGTTAAACTATAAGGACGGGCAGTGCAAGAAAGAAGAAAATTACAACCACTGTTATTTTCTTAATTGTTTGTCGATCACCTCAAAAGATCCACTCTACCGCTCGCACCAGCAAGCACGACCATCTGCAGATTTGGGCCCTCGCGCGTTACAGTACATTGTCACTAGCCAAGACAAAGAAACAGAGCTTATTGTCAGAGCAAGTGGCACGAGAAGAAGCAGAAAAAGGCTGAGAGGAAGAAGAAGTCCAGTTTTTTTTTTTTTTTTTTCTTTTTTTTTTTTTTTGGGAAAAGCCGCTACACCGCAGCCATACCAAACCAGGCTAAATCAAACTGAGCCGAATCGAACGCGGACAAATTACGCTTTTTCTGCAATCAGTTTCTCCCACTTATTGCCGACTTCCGTCTCGTTGGCTGGCATCTGTTCCCCCCAAAAGGTGATCTGAGCCACGCGACTCGGTTGCCTAGCTGCGTGCACCTGTAAAGTCTGAGCAAGACCGACGGATTTTTTTTTTTTTTTTTTTCTGTTCTCTTCTTCTTTTCTATCTTTCTTTCTTTCTTTGAAATGTTGGACCGAAGGTTCAAACATTCAAGCAGCGATACTTTGTTGAGCCTCACGCCATCGCCTTCTCCACATTCGTTACCCGAGTCTCTGCTGACGCTACCATCGGATTTGGAAACCTTATCCTCAATGGCACATGCCGCACTGGGTTTTGAGCAAAACATCTCTTTTTTGCAGTTGGCCCGCCAGTCGTCGTTGGTATGTGAAAGTTTTGACCAGGCGTTGAAAGAAAGCTCGCCCATCACTATGCTCCCCAATTACGAGATATCGCCGTCGGGCGACGAAAGCGGCGAGTTTTTGGTGATTGATTTGGGGGGACTGACGCTTAGGGTAGCGGTGATTTCGATTGCAAAACCGGCTGGTCCGCGGCAAAGCCGTATTTCCATTGTCACTTCCAAATCTTGGACCGTCGAGAATTCGTGCAAGGTGGTGGATCAGGACTTTTTCAGGTGGATGGCGGGAAAAATCAGCGAGACGCTTTTGCTGCAAAAAATGCTTCTGCCTCACGCTGTCATCACCACCGGCATTACCTGGTCTTTTCCTCTCCAGTCGACATCTTATAATACGGCCAACATTTTCCACATGGGTAAGGGCTACTCTGTGGATGAGGCGATTGTTGGCTGTGACTTGAAACTGTTGTTGGAGCTGACGATGCAGGAGTCGTTTGGCATTCGTCTCGATGTGCAATCTATCATCAACGACTCTCTTGCGGTGTTTTCAGCAGCACGCTTTTTCGACCCAGACACTATGTTGGCCATGGTATTGGGAACGGGGCTCAACTTTTGTTGCCAGCTTGCAGCGTCGCTGAAAATCGCCTCGCAAAAGCTTTTGCACAAGGAAAAATACGTCTTGTTCAACACGGAAACGTCACTTTTCGGTCATAGTTTGGTGGTGCCTTTTGCAACCAAGTACGACTGTATCATAGACCGTCGCTTTGGCTACACGACTCTGTTCATGCCTCATATGGAAGTCGATCCGGCCACCAACACCATTTTCCAGCCGTTCGAGCTCTTAGCCTCTGGTAGGTACTTGCCCGAGTTGGCACGTTTGGTGGTTATGGACGTCATTGCAAAACAGGAGATATTTGCATCGCAGGAGAATTTTGATGTGCTTAAAGAGCCCTACCAAGGCTTTACCGGTGAGCTTTTATGCTTTATCTGTGAGTGTGCCGACGAGTATGCCTTAGCTGAACGCATTGAAAGTTGTTTTAACTGGCGTTCAAAGCTGGTTTCGATCAGTGAAGCCGCTAGCCTCAAGACGTTGGTGGTGAGTATTGTTCGTCGGCTGGCGTTTATTGTGGCGATTGCTATAGTGGCATTCATCAAGTTGTTGGCACGGCACAATGGCCAGTTTGAAGGTGACGTGATTGCTATTGGCTACGTTGGCTCGGTCATGGAATACTTTGGCCATCTCAGGGGCTGGGTTTTGGAGTTTGTTAATGAGTGTGCTGACATGAAGGCCATGGGCGTGCGTATCAAGCTCCAGCCCGTGAACGAGAGCTCGTTGGTGGGCACAGCCATTGCTGCTGCAAGCCAGTTAACTCGCTGTAAATTGTGATGTGTTGTGGTGATGCACACCAAAGGTTAATATATATATAGAATAGTGGCTAGACTGCTAAATGGATAGAATATGAAACAAAATAATTTATAGAAATAAGGCAATGGAAGTTATCAATGATATGGGAATAAACACATGATTTAGCTCCTAGAGCATGGGGTCTGTGATTGTGCTCATACTGTGGCTGCTCTCTTACTTAAAAAACAATCTTTAAAACCATGTGTGGTCGTTATCTTTATGAAGCTAGTTCTAAATCTATCCACATCTATTCACCGATTTACAATTTCGATGCCATCCCGTAGGCGGCCTGGTCACACACCACCAATACATTACTGTGTCCAGCTAAGTACGACGACGGGAATTGCGGGTCATCCTTCTGTCCATTAATGGTCTTGTCAAGAGCATACTTCTTATTTGCGCCCAACACAATGATGGCAACCTCGTCCGAATTATCTAAAATCGTAGAGATTCCAACCGATAAAGCCTGCTTGGGCACTTTTGAGCGGTCATTGTTGAAAAACCGTGCGTTGGCGGCAATGGTAGACTCAACCAAATCGACTCTTCTCGTGACAGAACTCCTTTCGGACCCAGCCTCATTAAATGCCAAATGGCCCTCTGGCCCCAATCCACCCAAAAACAAATGAATTCTCCCGTAACCTTTGATCTTGGCCTCGTAATCTGCACACTCTTTTTCTGGGTCCTCCGCTAGCCCATTCAAGATATGGATGTTCTCCTTCTGGATGTCCACATGGTTGAAAAGCTTATCGTACATAAAGTACAGATACGACTGGGGGTGTGTGGGCCTAAGACCAAGATACTCGTCCATGTTGAAAGTCACCACATGTTCAAACGAAACCTGACCCTTTTTATACGCCTCCACCAAAGCAGAATAAATACCCTCAGGGGACGATCCCGTTGGAAGCCCCAAGACGAAAGGACGGTTAGCCGTAGGTGCAAAGTCGATGATTTTATCAACAATGTAGCGGGCAAGATACGTGGATGCGTCCTGTGGTGACGAGAAGATAGCTTGTCTCATTTCAAATGGCAACTCGCAGTGAAATAAACTAAAGACTGAAGCTTTAGGAAGAGAATTCGAGCTTTTTTCAACAAAACACTGTGAAGGGCAAGCGGCAAGATTCAAATAACTTCACCACGACTTTGCCTCGGACTTGTTGAGACTTCTTGGAGCATGAAACCGGGATATCTTGGCTGACCACGGTGGCGGACAAGGTGACATTTTCTTTAAAAGCTTCTTTTGTGGGGAATTGAGTGACACTGGTTAGGCTCGCGCGGAACGGCAACGTTACATTCTGCAACCCCAGGCCATGTCCTGACACATGCAGGTTCTGGACAAAATATTGCAACTGCAATTGAGCCCTGAGGCCACTCGGTCATTCGCACAATAGACAAACTTGTCGGTGGTTTTGCAGGCGACAGGCCAGTCACATCTTGACATAAATCCCTCATTGTCTCTTTCTTGTCTCATTTCAATCTCTTTCTTGAAAGCCAACTCCATCAAGTCTCTGTTTTTTATTCTTTTTTATTTTTTTGGCGTGTGCAAATCCAAACTCTTTCATAGTTGGAACCCATATTGCAGCCAGTGCCTTCCGTTGCTCGATAACAGAGAGCTTTTGTATTAGATACTGGTCAGAGCTAATTCAGGCACACTTTTCCATACTTTTGATAATCTTGAACTTTACACCATAATGTTACGGTTCACCAATTGCAGGCTTTGTGAAAATGGGAAACTCACATCCAAAGATCTTTACGTCGACTCAAAAAAGGGCAAGATTGTGCTCAAGCCTTCCAATGGAGATCAATATATCCAGACTGTGGATCTCAAAGGAGGTATACTTGCACCTGGGTTTATTGATATCCAGAATAATGGAGTTTATGGCTTGAACTTTCTGGCATTGAATTCCGAGTCGACCTCTAAAGATGTGTCGCTGTTCAAGGCCTTTTACAAGGATTGCATGGCCAAATGCCTTACTACCGGAGTCACGTCTTTGTGTCCCACGGTCACATCAAAATCGTCAGAGGTTTACCAAACGGTGTTGCCCATTTACAAAAAGACACGATCCAGCACTATGGCGGATAGTTTGGGTGCACATGTAGAGGGTCCCTTTATTAGTAAGGAGAAGAAAGGATGTCACCCTGTGGAGAAGTTTGTCGACGCCACAGAAGCGAGTTTCGACCTGGTTTACGGACTGCAAAACTTGGCTGAGAATGTGGCAATTGTCACGGCTGCTCCCGAGCTTCCTGGAGTGATGGAGGAAATCCCTCGTCTTTTGGAGAGCTCTAGTGCAGTGTTCTCCATTGGTCATACAACGCTGAACCATGCCACATGTTTAGCCGCCGTTGCACAAGGAGCTTCGATGGTCACACATTTATACAACGCAATGCCACAGCCTCACCATCGGGAGGCCGGTGTGGTTGGCCTTGTTACTGATCCTGAAGCTGGGGAAGACACTCCGTACTACGGTCTCATTTGTGATGGTGTACACGTGGCTCCTTCCATGTGTGTATTTGCTTATAAGGCCAACCCCGAGAAATGCGTGCTTGTCACCGACGCCATGCATTTGATTGGCTTGCCTGATGGCACCTATCAATGGGACCAGCAAAGGATCGTGAAAGAGGGCGCATCTCTATACTTGGAAGGCACTGACACTTTGGCTGGCGCCGCTACAAATCTTGTTGATTGTGTGAAGAACTTGATGACATGGGCCAATATTTCTTTGGCCCAAGCAGTAAAGACTGTCACAAACAATGCTGCTGACTCGTTAAGAATATCCCATAAGGGATACTTGAGCGAGGGATGCGACGCGGATTTAGTCGTATTATCCGACGATGGTGATGTCTTGCAGGTCTATAAGCTCGGAATTCCGGTACTGACAGAGAGAAGACCAAGTGCTTCGTTATAGAGAGATCGTGCTGTGGAAAAGAAGTCTTTCAATGAAAAAGATGGCGAGAACAGGCTGTCTGACCTGGTTAGATTGGTCGTGTTGTCCTTGATGAAAAGTGATTTTCTAGAAAACTTCATTCACATATAACAAATAGAAAGTATTACATGTCATAAAATTTTGATTGTTTGTGGGAGCGTTCCTCGCTGAAGTGTATTACCGAAGTAAAGTTGTTCCCATTCAGAAATTATCAGGTGCTCGGCCGCACCGGCCTTGCCAGCTAATTTTGACAAATTAAACCAACTGTTCCCCTACATCCACCTTTTTCATCTCGGCCTCAATATCGGTCATTACGCAAATACAGCGTTTTGCTCGCTATGTACAATGCCATTCCCACCTGAAGCCACACAGGAGACACGTACAAGACACATTTATTTCGCTTGTGGTGTCTCAACAACCATCTGGCGGGCGAGCGGTCTCCAATACCGACCAAGAA
>JAJMGV010000108.1:0-28204 GCA_030582695.1 [Candida] golubevii
CTATAGGGCAGATGTGGGGAGGGTATGTTTACTAACACCAACCGGGAATACTTACACGAAACGAAAATCTTAGACATTTCAACTCGCCGAGTCTCGGGGCTTTCGGGCCTTAGAGCATTGGGTTCTTCAGCAGTCGAACTCGGAATTTTGTATCAACTATGTACACTAACTATATTACAAGATCTCATCCATACCCATTCACGGCGTCACCAGCACACCCACTGCCTTGGCCGTCAGTATAACAGCACCGCAAATCGCCTTCAAGTCGACGTTTTTGTGTCTGTCGTCGGTTTTTTTGATTTTGGCGATCTCGTAAACGTGCTTCAACGAGATGTTTCCAACGATATTCTGGGTGGGCTTATCACTGCCCTTTGGAACATTGGCTGCCTTCAACAAGAGCCACGACGTTGGGGGCGACTTCATTTCAAAGTTGAAAGTACGGTCTGGCTTGACCGTCAAAAGTACGGGGATCGGAGTGCCCGGCTGATAATGGGCTGTTCGGGCATTGAACTCTTTACAGAAATCAATGGCCTTGACACCTTTGGACCCCAAAGCAGGGCCAACTGGCGGCGCAGGAGCCGCCTGGCCGGCGCCTACAATCAACTTAACCATGACATTTTTGGCAGACATTGCGAGATCCCGAGGAAATGGATGGGGTGAGTAGGGACCAGACTTTAAGAATCGGGTCGATCTTGGTCTGAGGGCAGGCTGAAAAAGATGGGCCATTGCACCCGTACACCAAGGTGGAAAATGTATTCAGAAGATGGGAGTTTCACGCCTGCTGGTCTTCAGACCTATTTGATATTTGGAGGTTGTGGCTTTCCTATGTTGGAAGATTCATGTATGGCTTTCAGAAACAGTTGCTGGTGTTTTCGTTTGTTGGTGGATTGTGGGTTTAACTGAATAAGGTGAAAAGTCCAATTTGGCTGCGGTCCGTTCGCACACGAGTGACGAGAATACAGATGTTGCAGCAGGCCTTCAGTGCTTGAGAGTCGAGACAGTATCATCAATATCCATCAGATTTTTCTTCAATTCGATAGATTTGATATTTCTTTGATTTGTGCGATTCCCTGAGAAGAAAATCGACATACTGCTATTGTTGACAAATAAATGAATAAATGAATAAATGAAGAAGCCAATAAAGAAAAAGTAACATCTGGAGTTCTGCTACGTTATCTGCGCATTTTTCGCTGGTAAGAACTGGCCTCAAATATTCAAAGTCAAGGTGAGCCATTATGTAAACTTTGGCATGGGTATGAAAAGAGCTTTTACCATAGCTTCATGACTTCATATTGCTCCTTGGACTTTTTAATCGATTAAGACTTGTTCCCTGTCTTTGAGTCCGCTGAATGGGCCAGTTATTAGACTCAGCTTGGCTAATCCTAGTGTTTCAAAGGACAGGTGATCCGAAGCTCGTCATATTTTCCAATACCGTGAAAACCGCTGACATGGTTTAGATAAAACTATAGCTTCTAGAATAGCCCGAGTTATCTGATAATGGGGAAATCTCTGAAAAGCCGTGAAAAAAACCCTTTTGAAAGGTGTCTTTTTTTAGGTAAAAGCGATCCTACATTCCTATCATTAGACCATGTATCTAGATGTTAATGTGAACTTATGTTTTGGACGAAGAGGAGAATGAGAAAGAAAGGCTGGTTTTACTTTACTGTGAATTGCTTTTTTCTATTTATTATTATGATTCGTATTATTATTTGGCAGCGCAAAGGAGGACCCGAAAGCAGCTGCTGATAAGGTGATACCATTCAGTAACGAGCCATGACTTGTGGCCTGGTAAGAAAATCAGTTGGGGCCACCACTTCACTGGCAAAGCCTAAGAAAGACAAAATTTATAGAAAGAGAAAAAGAAAAAAAGACGCACACGAAAGGATTTGTCTTTTATTCTTTTCTTTTTTTTTTTTTTTTCTTCTTTGCCTTTTCCCGCCCAGTTAAGATCCTTCCTCCAGCCCATGTGTGGGTGCAAGAAAAGAAAGCGAAGGTCCAGAAAAGCCCGCCCCCACTGATTCCAGTAAGTATACAGCAAAAGAAGAAAAGGGAAGTTCGAGATAAGAGAGGAAAAGCATAAAGGGAAAACCCATGAAAAGAGAAGAGCCATTAGAAGAGAAAAAATAAAAGGTCGAAGTATTGGCAATCAAGTGGCTATCAGTTTTTCTTATATCGAGACAAGCACTGACTATGTCTCACTACAGTTATCAATTTCAACGATCAATTAGTGATTAAGTGGTGCCATTCTGGGAGCAGGACCAAAAAAAGCACCATTTTTAAGTTTTTGGTGGTCAGAGAATCCTCGGATCCTCCCACTGATGCCAATGGGTGCCAATGAATTCCCCAACAATAGCTAGCGAAAGAATTAGATTGGACAACAGAAATAAATGTTCGAGATGGAGATGATGAATAATGAAGCCGAGCCGCTCACTCGTGGACTCACGGACTCACGCAATATCTTCAGTGAACCTCAGCCGCGAGTGGTTGCTGTGGTGCTCCTCGGTCCAGAATTGATGCGGGTCTTCCTGGAATAGGAAATCGTCATCCGTAGCGTAATCCGACGACTTGTCGCTCTGCAACAAGGCGCTCTGGGAGTCATCACCAAGAGTTGGGAACGGCATATCTCTCAGGAATCGGGGGTTACCCGCTATATACGCCTCGTGTTCATGCATAGTGCCCATTCCAGGCACAATCATCGAGCTATATCGTGAATGGCGAGGAGTGGCCGCCATTGAATTGCGCCCTGAAGTATTCTGGGCTGTGTTGCTAGCCGAGGTGCGGAAAACCGAGTCCAAATTGTTGCTATTGGTGACGCCACGGTACTCGAAATCGTTGGCAGCATCAGCAGCTCCAGCACCCACCAAGGCTCCGGCCCCGGCTCCGGCTCCGGCACCCAAGGCTGCGGATCTAAAATTCACCTGGTTTTCGAGCCCGTTGTATGTGTCGACGCCGCCGGTTCCAGCGCCTCCCTTAGCCCCGAATATCTTGAAGAACCCAGACAGCTTCTCGTTCTCGTCGCTCAAGGCCTCGTCGGCAAAGTTTGGCAGTTGGTTGGTGACTTTCTTGTTGCGTTTCTTCAAAAAGAGAAGCAAGGCGATGGCTCCAATAAGCAACGCCCCGCCCACTGCACCAACGACTCCGCCAATAATTTTTCCGTTTCTTTGAGACACCGTCGATCCACCACTTTTGTTCGACAGACCAGAGCCTGTGGGGATGGTGATGAGCGTGGTGATGGTGGTATCTGGTAAAACACTGATTGTGGAGATGTACTGTCCACTAGTAGACGACGGCGGAGGGGTTGTAGATGCTGGAAGAGACGACTCTGAAAATGACGAAGATGATGAAATGGAGCCCGAGCTCGTTTCTGACGTCTCTGACGATTCGCTGGATGTCAGCAGCGCAATCAACGAGGACAGAAAAGAGCTTCGCGAGCTGGAAAGCTGGCTCGACGAGCCCGTGGATGACGTCTGTGTAGCAGAAACAACCGAGCTACTAATAGACGAAGAAACCTGCACCAGCAGCGACGACAAAAAGCCCAGTGATGAAAACGACACTAGTGTGGACGACGCCGATGGCGAAATCAGCAGCGACAGTCCGAAAGATGACAGAAATGCGGGGGTATCCGAGCTGAGCGAGTTGCTCAGAGACGATATTGATTCTGATCCGGTTGGTGTCGACAACGACGATGACGATGCTGATGCGGGCTGTTCAGCAGATGATGTGGCCGAGGTTGCCGGCGACAGCAGGGTCTGTGAAGGTGCAAAAGACGACGATTGCGACGGCGTGGGTGTCTCTATGGAAGAAGGTCCAAATGACACACTGGACGAAGCGGGATCAAGTTGTGAGCTGGCAAAATTCGACAGCGTTGCCAGTGCCGCATTTGGCAGTAGTACCGTCAGCAGCGACGGAAGCACGGCGGACATTTCCGCGGATGACAGGGGTGCTATTGGAGTTGAAACCGGAACCGGCGAACCCAGTGAGACGAATGACAAGCTTGGAGAAGTGCTTGTTGGAACCGGAGATTCCAGAGACGGAGCGAAGGACGACAATTCTGGAGAGAGCGAAATTGTGGGTTCCGAAGAGCTTGGGATAGTGTTTTGCGTGGTGAATGTGGCACTATTGGGTATGCTCATGGTGCTAGGAATAGCGAATCTCGGGAAAAAAAAACCCCCAGATGCCGGGGCTGTGTGCAGGGAGAACTGAGGAAAAGCCACAAAGCCCGATTCCCTATGTGAGATTCTGTGACTTCTTTGAGCAAAAGCTGTGCTTTCGAAGAACCACAAGATATGGGTGTTTCACAAGGGGGTAAGAAAGTGAGCCTTAGGGTTATGGGTGGAATCAAGCAAGGATAAGAACTGTGCATGGATGTTTTTTCACACAATTAAGGTTCTCGACGCAAGGCTCGGAGGCACGGCCGCCAAATGCGGCTTTCGTGCACTGTGCAGGCAGGACTTTCATGGCTCGACTTCAATGTTTTGGCACGAATCCCTGGGCCTTGAAGAATGGGTTCGGCGCATGTGATTCTAGAGTTGTTTCTCTGTGTCCTCGCTTTTTCCGGTTCAGAATCGGTTTGGTTTGGGTCCTGTTAATTGCAACAACAGAGAGATCGGAAACGTGTATCCCGGGCGAGCCAAGGTTTTCGCAGCCGTGTGTGCAGGCCAAACCCTTTTCACACACCGATGTAATTCACTGCTCACCTCCCCCACGCACCCACCACCACGCACTCTTTGGTGAAAGAAGTCTAATAATAGACCATAAGCCCGGAATAGACCACACGCCGAGAGAAGTCCATCCGCCTGGGCGTCTTCATGATCCCGCCAACCCACCGACACTATTATCTGGCCCATTTTTAGATATTGCCTTCAGCGGTTCTGTCAAAAGTAATCGCACGCCTCCAGGCTCCTGTAGGTATTCCGAAATTGTCAATTTGCTGCGGTTGCGGTGTGCATGGCGTTCGGGTGCATCACTTTGTTTGTTTTGTTGCGCTTAACGAGCTCCCCCGGATTAATTTAGGATGCACATTCAACACTGGTGTTCTTCCCGAGAAACCCCTTAAGGTTTATCAATGCACAGGATTCTTTTGTGGGTTTCCTCTTTTTTTTTATTCTGTTTTCTCCTTTTTATGGTCTTTTTTTTTTTTTTTGATCCAGATTGTCGGGGTTCTCGTTTTCTGCCCGAGCACGATTGCTGCATGTGCGGCACATCTGGCATCCGCCTAAATCCTGATTGCTGACTGCAATAGCAAACGGCAAAGAGGCAAAGAGGCAAAGATGCTTGGCTCAGCTCGCCACTTGTAAAACACGAATGTTGCAAATCTTGCGACATCTTCTGGAACACACCAAAGGTCTCTGACACCAATTCGGTTTCACGTGCCTTTCTTGCCAATTGCGGTCCGAGAATCAAACAAAAGCTTTTGAGGTGTCAAAGCTCTAGATCCGAGCTCTTCAAATCCTCTCAAATAGAATATAAGCGAGGCGGGTGCAGCTGAGATTTCCACCGGAAACGGCCGTACTCCATCATTGTCAATGATCCCTCCAAGGCATCAATATCGACGTGACTCTGTCAAAAAGTCGGTCCTCAAAATCATTAAATCTCAGAAGCTTCAGCGGTTTCAGTCAAGTCAGTACTGAACTCGCCGATCTTCCTCGTAACAGTCACATTAATCCTGACCACTTTTCGTGTAAAGCTTTCCAAACTCCATCCTCTCATCCTCTCTCGGCCCACTTAAACCAATTCCCTCAAAACATCATAAGAAACTCCCTTCATTCTGACCCTAAAAGTCAGTGCGTTTCGAGTGCTTGGAAGCCTTTGCCGCTTACCACACCCAACCAGTTGGCAGCGTCTCTTCTCCAGCACACGGTGTTGACCTCCAAGTCCTCTGAAAACGCGAGCACCGGCGTGTCCAACACCACTTTATCCGCCAGCAGCCGCAGGCTGTTTCGGCCGCTGCAGTCCCACACCAAAGCCTGACAATCGTCACCACCCGTGGCCATTAGATTCGCCGACGGGTGCCATTGGATCAGGTTGACAGCGCCAGGGTTATTGCCTTCAAACAGCGCGTCGAGGGTCATCACGGGAACCCCCGGCATACGCAAATCGATGATAAGCACCTGGTTCAGGTTCACCCCCACCGTGGCCAAGTGGTGCTGATCGACATTTGACGCCAGGAGCCGGAGAAGTGCCTGTGGGTTATACTGGGCCATGGACAGAGCCGCAGCCGCCGCAGCAGAGTCGATTCCGCCGTTCACCGGCTCATAGATGATTGTAGAGTGCTCCAAAGAGCGCAAATCAAATACACGCATCGACCCGTCGTTTGACACGCTCGCAAACACGTTGGTGCTCATGTGGAGAAACTTCACGTCAAACACCTCCAGGTCGTGGGCAATCAACTGGGTTTTTACTTGGGCGGTGTCGTTAGTAATGCCGGAACCACTGCCGACGCTATTGGAACCCGTTCTAGATCGCGTCAAGTCCCAAACAGTGCATGTGGTGTCCACCGACAGCGTGATGATGATCAGCGGGTCGGTGGCGTTCCAGTCAAACGACGTGACAGGGGGGAAAGCATTGATGTCGTTCGGGTCGGCGTTGATTCCGCTTCCATTACTGGAGTTGGCGGTCGAATTGTTCGCAAGAAGATGTGTTTGCACCAACGACGGCTCGCCGTACTCCAGCAGGTAGCGATAGAGGCGTAGCACCTCCAGGGACGCGGCCAAACGCTCGTGTCCCTTTGGTTCCCATTGAAGTCTCGTCACCGGATACTCCACCAGGGCTTCGGCAACGCAATTGAAGTCAAAAACGTCACTGGGGGCTTCCCGGTCGCCGCTTTCACCTGCAGACTCATCCATAAACGCCCCACCGTCACCGGGCTGCTGGTGGCCCAGGATAACCTGGATTCGGTTCTGGAAGCCTTCTCGGAACGACAGAACTGCCACAAGATCGGCATTTTGCCCGGAAATCCAGTCTGCGCAAAATAGTGAGTGCTGCGACGCGTAATACGACGCCCTGGGCTCGCTCTGGCCCCCGCTGGGCACGACAAACTCGCCGTTTGTGGTGTAGTTAGCCGCCATAGGAAACCGAACATGTGCCTGGTGCTGCTGGAGCTTAGGGAGCCCGGAAACGCCCGAAACAGACGTGCGCTTGTTGCGGAGTGCGTTCCAGTCCATTTGGGATATGTGTTTTCGGCAAAATCACGGCCAATGTGTTGTTGGAACTCACGTAAGAATTAGCATTGTTAGGCGTAAGCTGGGGTAGCCGGACCATGTCTTTCGTCCGGGTGTACTGGTGCAGACAATGTCGCGCGTGTTTTCCGGATCTGAGGGGTGTCTGGTGGACGGGACGCTGAAATGGGGAATTTTGGGTACTTTGTTTTCTGCAAACTGTTTCTTATGATCAAAATTGATGGATGTTTGGGAGATTCTGGTGGTTTGAAACCTTCTCAAGCAAGTTAAAGGGCAGTACGTGAGATGGGAAATGTCTGGGAGTGGTCTAGAAGGCGTGAGGATATTAGCACAACTTGTCTCTTTTTGCTCCTCTATTTCTCTTCATTTCTCTTCTTTTTCTCTTCTTTTTCTTTTCTTGGCTTAATAAACGATATTTTCTTTTAGGCAATAAAGAGGTCGATTTGTTTTTGTTTAAGAATGCTGCAACTAAAGAAAGTAGACAGAAATGCCCACCATTTAAGTGCACTATCTTCTTCAAAATCTTTTTATTTCGAGTCTCTATTGCTTGCTATCGCCTCTTTATTAGGTTGGGTCGGCGATATGAACCTCAGAAAGAGGTCTCTCGATTTCCAAAAGTACGCGATACAATACAAGTTGGGATTTTTTTAGTTCTTATGTGTATTTTTTACAGAATCAAAGACTATGTCATCCGTTAACTACATAGATTTATCTTTGACTAGAGTATTCATGCGTAAGGCAGGACAAAATAGAGACACTAATGCTTCAAACAAGTATGGCTAAAATATACACTATTGCAGCCGCTTGAGTTCTTCATCGTCCTACATTTGAACATGAAGCAAATGCTTGAAACCCCAGTTTTCGATCATCCCCATATTGAATAAAAGAATGGTCTACAAAACACTTCACTCATATATTACGGTGTTTCTTTGAATGCTGAGGAACACTTCAAGATCGCGCACCGTGGTTGCATTTTGCAGCCATTTTGACTCGAACCTTTTACGGAATAGGATATGTGTTTTTCTTTGTACTCTCTTTACCTCTTTTCACTGCTAGTGTGTATTCTCTGATATCCCAAGCATTATCCGTGTTATCTCCACCTAATACTCTACGTGTGATCAGTGTCTTTTCTGTATTTTATCTTTTTTCTAGTCTTGAACGCCTTTCACAAGCTGAGAATCTTGGAACAGTACAAGCAAGTGCGAGAAAATGTTCACTGAAAGTTAAAGGATATCAACTGAACTGAAGTCACTATCATCCTCCCTGAAGGTAACTCAGTAGTACGATAGAATCAACGACACTTGAATCTGTTTCTGAATACTAGCCTTCGCTTTTTTAAATCTCTAGTTTATCAAATGAAGAGGAATAGCAAAAGAGGTAATAGCCCGTCTCAGTAGCGTCCTAATCAAGCATCGAGAATAACCTGGTGTTTCGAACAACGTATCTTCTCAATACCATCCCTCCACTGACTAAAGTCCGAAGAAAATAATAGGAAACCGTGCAGTGCAATGCCGACAAATAAAAAATGCTTTCAGAAGCCTTCAGGAGCTTTCAGAGGTATTCAAAATGCCCAAACCCCATTCTTCCCTTCCTTAACCTCAGCTCCAAGCTGCGAATACAGTGGTATAACTCTTTCACCAACAGCCCTAGAAAGGCGGGATAAAGCCCAAAATTATTGATAAGCGCACCGCATCCCTATAATCCTTCCTCGGCAAGTTCTTCCACCGATGGACACGTGCACATCAAGTTCATGTCACCATAAGTATCGTTGACACGGGCCACCGAAGGCCAGCACTTGTTCTGCTTCAATTCGGGAAGCGGGTAAGCTGCCTGTTCACGTGTATAGCCCCTGGCATCCCATTCAGCCTGAGGAGTGGAAATGATGTCGGCAAGTGAGTGGGGAGCATTCTTCAAGACGGCACCTAACGGATCCCCTTTGGCGTATGCGTCGATCTCCTTGCGGATCGACAACATGGCTTCAACAAAACGGTCCAATTCTTCCAAGTTTTCCGATTCCGTGGGCTCGATCATCAAGGTGCCGGCCACAGGGAACGACATGGTGGGTGCATGAAATCCGTAATCCTGTAAACGCTTGGCCACGTCGATGGCCTCGATTCCAACTGGTTTGAACCCGCGCAAGTCGATGATAAACTCGTGGCCACAGTGCTTGATTCCCTCCTCTTTGGACGCAGAGTGGTCGATGAACATCACCGTGTACACGTCCTGCAAGCGAGTCAACATGTAGTTGGCATTCAAGATGGCAAGACTCGAGGCGTAGGGCAACGCACGGGCGCCCAACATTTTGATGTATGAGTAGGATACCGGGATGACCGCGGCACTGCCGAACGGCGCCGAGTTGACCGCCTCGATCGATTCCAGAGACGCATGAGGGGTATCAACGAAAACATGCTTGGGCAAAAACGGCACCAAATGCTTGGCCACACAGACGGGGCCCTGGCCTGGTCCTCCGCCTCCGTGGGACAAGGCAAATGTCTTGTGGATGTTCAAATGACACACGTCTGCGCCCAAATCCCCGGGCGAGGTAAGGCCAACCTGGGCGTTCATATTGGCCCCGTCCAAGTACACGAGACCACCATTTTCATGGACAATATCGATGGACTGGCGCACGCCAGGCTCAAACAAGCCGTATGTGGATGGGTAGGTAAGCATAATAGCACAAAGGTTATCCTTGTGCTGGAGCGCCTTTTTCCGCAACTCTGCCACATCAATCAGACCGTTTTCCAAGCACTTGACCGGCACCACCTTGAGGCCACACATGGCAGCAGAAGCCGGGTTGGTTCCATGGGCAGACACCGGAATCAAACACACATTCCGCTGGTGGTACTCACCGCGGGCGTTAAAATATGCCCTGATCAACGATAATCCAGTATACTCGCCCTGAGCACCCGAGTTGGGCATGAGCGTGGTGGCGGCAAACCCGGTGATATCGTTCAAGTCCTTCTCGAACTCAGCAATCATTTCCTGGTAGCCCTTGGCCTGGTTGGAAGGCGCAAACGGGTGGATCTGAGAGAATCCAGGCATTGACAACGACTGCATCTCCACGGTGGCGTTTAACTTCATCGTACACAGGCCCAAGGGAATCATCGAGTTGGCCAACGACAAGTCCTTGCTCTGCAACAGGTGCAAATACCGGAGCATGGCCGTTTCCGAGTGGTGCGTGTTGAACACCTCGTGGGCGAGGATCTTGTCGGACCTGAGCCACGTCTCGGGGATCTGCGGTAATGTGGGAGGCAACTCCACCGAATTCGGGGCCCCCGTGAACACCGAAATAAGCGCCTCCAAGTCCGCCTGGGTCACTGTTTCGTCAAGTGATACCGAAACGGTACTTTCACCGGCCTTGAACAAGTTGATTCCGTGGGTGTGCAAAGCCTCGTGCAACACGTGATTGGCAGAAACGCCTTCCAAATCCACGGTCAAGGTATCGAAGAAGCTGTGGGAGACAAGAGAATGAGGCGAGTGCTTATCGATGGCTTCAGCAAGCACTGCCGTATACCCATACACTCTTCTGGCAATATTCTTGAGGCCCTCTGGGCCATGGTACACCGCGTACATGGCCGCCATATTAGCAAGCAACGCCTGTGCCGTACATATGTTGGAGGTTGCCTTTTCACGCTTGATATGTTGTTCTCGCGTTTGCAAGGCCAACCGTAACGCCGGGTTGCCCAACCGGTCCTTGGAAACCCCCACAATCCGCCCGGGCATTTTGCGGGAAAACTTTTCCGTGGTGGCAAAGAAGGCCGCGTGTGGACCGCCGTACCCAAAAGGTACCCCGAACCGCTGAGAATTGCCCAACGCAATATCGGCACCAAACTCTACGGGCGGCTTCAACAACGTCAACGCAAGCAAATCCGTGGCCACCGCCAACAAGCCCTTCAGCTGCGGCCCGTGGATAATTTCTCCGACCCGCGAAAAGTCGGCGATTGCCCCGTTTGTGCCTGGATATTGAACCAACGCACCGCATGTTTCAGACGCCTGGTCTTCAAGACGAGATACGCCCTCGGGCGTCGCAAGGGGAAGCACCACAACTTCCACGCCAAGGCTAGCCGCCCGCGACCGGAGCACTGCAAGCGTTTGCGGGTGGACGTTCGAATCAACGGCATAGCGGGGTTTTTTACCCCGCAGGTGGTGAAACGACATGGCCATGGCCTCTGCGGCCGCAGTTCCCTCGTCCAAAAGCGACGCGTTGGCCATGGCCAACCCTGTGAGCGAACACACCATGGTCTGGTAGTTCAACAACGACTCCAAGCGGCCCTGGGAGATTTCCGGCTGGTACGGTGTGTACGACGTGTACCATTCGGGCGATTCGAGCAAGTTGCGCTGCACTACCGGCGGCACATGCGTGCCATAATACCCCTTGCCGATAAACGACTTGACAATGGTGTTTTTTGCAGCCAAATCGTGCAAATGTGCGAGCATACTCAGCTCCGTGTACCCGTTGAGAGGTTCCACTTTAAGCGGCCGTTTCACCAACACGTGGGGCGGAATAGCCGCGGTGAGGAACTCGTCAAGTTCACTGTACCCGACCGTGTGCAACATGTGGTCGATTTCAGCGGGCGTGGGCCCGAAATGCCGCCGGGCAAACGTGTCAAGTTTGTCGTAGGGAGCCGTTTGCGACGGATCATAAACCCGACGGTAGTTTCCGCTCAGGGTGTCTGCTTTGGTTGCAAAAAGACACCGTTGTTTTTGTGTCGCCGCCAAACACACCCGGGGTATTCTGGCGCCTGTTTTTGTGGTTGGTTGTGTGATTGCGTTGTTTGAAAACCGACGAGTGCTTATCATAAAGCCACGAGGGCTCCGCAAATGGTTTAAGGCCGACATCAGGCTGGCCATCCGAGACATTCTGGGCGATCAAGAGGTAGATACGAAGAGGCCACAAAATGCTGTGAAAAAAGCTGTTCAAAAGAGCTTGAAAATGCTTTGAATACTTGGTATAAGTTGCGAAAAAAGGCCGTATTCAAAAATATGCTGTGGCTGATGCCGGCCTCTTATACGCGAGCCGATAAGCTAGGTAATATTTTGCAGTCGCAGCAGCAGCAGTCAGCACACGGGCCCATGCCGCGGCTTACCTGTGGAATGGCTCTGACTCGGACTGTGAGCGCGACGCGGCCGTGCGCCATTCCGGCTTATCGGGAGACGAAACGACGAGGAAATTATGGGAAGAAACTTGGGAGGAAAGGGGGGGTTTAAAAGAGGGGTTTTGCTTCCAAATGGAAGGTTTCAGGGGTCCGAAAAGTGTGATAAATGAGCATTTTAGTCTAACTTTGCCGAATTTGTCTAAATAGGGGCGGTTGATGGGTGGTGAAAATCGGTGGATCTGGTTCGTGCCTGCGGTGGCAGAGAATAGAAATGAGAATAGCAAAAAAGAGACGGATTTCAGCAAGAACATAATCTACCCCAATCTACGCTTCGGTAGCGATAGTGAGGAGAGCAATACACTCGCTTGTTATAGCCACATTTCTAATTCTTGGACCTCCAGTCGTCTAACCTTCTGTTATTGTGTCATTAAGCTTTAATAATTTTGGGATTCTTATTATTATGATTATTATTGTTGTTGTTGTTAACTGATGGATCTCTTTCTTTTGTCTCGTTTGTACTCCTGACCCATGTGGTGCGCTGACTCGCTTACTTGTTGACTACGGCCAGATGACTACGGCCAGACGTTCACGGCGCCCTTAATTCGTGAACACTGTGGGGCTGCGTGCAGTACCTTTCTTTTGGCCAACGACCTCTTGTTCTACTTCTACAAACAATGTTCAAACCAGCTTGTAGGTAATCAATATAAAATACTATATCATAGTCAGCTTACTTCTTGGCAGCCTTCTGGGCAGCCTTGGTAACCTTACCAGCCTTGTCGGTCTTGTCGACAGACTTGATGACACCAACAGCGACGGTTTGTCTCATGTCTCTGACGGCAAATCTACCCAAAGGTGGGTAGTCGGTGAAAGCCTCAACACACATTGGCTTGGTTGGCACCATCTTAACAATGGCAGCGTCACCAGACTTGACGAACTTAGGCTCGGCCTCCAAGGACTTACCGGTTCTTCTGTCAATCTTCTCCAACAAGGTGTCGAACTTACAGGCAATGTGGGCTGTGTGACAGTCCAACACTGGGGAGTAACCAGAGGAAATTTGACCTGGGTGGTTCAACACAATCACCTGGGCGGTGAAAGAAGCGGCAGCCTTTGGTGGGTCCTGCTTGGAGTCACCACACACGTTACCTCTTCTGATCTCCTTAACAGAGACGTTCTTCACGTTGAAACCAACATTGTCACCTGGAAGACCCTCGGCCAATTGCTCGTGGTGCATCTCAACCGACTTGACTTCAGTGGTGACACCAGCTGGGGCAAAGGTAACAACCATACCGGCCTTGATGACACCAGTCTCAACTCTACCAACTGGCACCGTTCCGATACCACCGATCTTGTAGACATCCTGCAAAGGCAATCTCAAAGCCTTGTCAGTAGGTCTGGTTGGTGGCTCAATGGCGTCAATGGCCTCCAACAAAGTCTTACCGGTGGACTTACCGGCCTTGGTCTCCTTCTCCCATCCCTTGTACCATGGGCAGTTGGTGGAGGCCTCAATCATGTTGTCACCGTTCCAACCGGAAATTGGCACGAATGGAACAGTCTTAGGGTTGTAACCAACCTTCTTCACGAAGTTAGAAGTCTCCTTGATGATCTCCTCAAATCTGTTCTTGTCCCATTTGACAGAGTCCATCTTGTTGACGGCAACAATCAATTGTCTGACACCCAAGGTGTAAGCCAACAAAGCGTGCTCTCTGGTCTGACCGTCCTTAGAGATACCAGCCTCGAACTCACCAACACCACCGGCGATAATCAAAATAGCACAGTCAGCCTGGGAAGTACCAGTGATCATGTTCTTGATGAAATCTCTGTGGCCTGGGGCGTCAATGACGGTAACGTGGTACTTAGGAGTCTCGAACTTCCACAAAGCGATATCGATGGTGATACCTCTTTCACGCTCAGCCTTCAACTTGTCCAAGACCCAAGCGTACTTGAAAGAACCCTTACCCAATTCGGCGGCCTCCTTCTCAAACTTCTCGATAGTTCTCTTGTCAATACCACCACACTTGTAAATCAAGTGACCAGTGGTAGTAGACTTACCGGAATCGACGTGGCCGATGACAACAACGTTAACGTGAGATTTCTCTTTACCCATTTTTTCTGTTGATGATAAAAGTTGGGGAGTAAAAAAAAAATTTGCGCCGGGAAGTGGCTTCCTTTTAAGGAGTGCGCGCCTCCCTGTTCTGTGGTCACGTGCCGCATTTTTTGCGGTGGAAGCCTAAAGAAGAAAACCACCTGAGACACCTGTCGAAGATTCAATATCGCGCCGGGTAACCATTGTGTGGAAGAGTTATAATGTGTTGCCGTCGCTCGACAAAATTTCTTTAATGTATTCTGACTAATTTCAATGAATCCATAATGTAGTAAAGTACAGTTCACACTGCTTCTTTTTTCTTTATAGACGTCACTTGCGCAGTAAAGCGAGCAAAAGGTTCCCTTGTTGCAGATCATCACGTGCACTTGAAAATTTAGGGCTGACGCCCTGATGCCATCGAAGTGAGACACACCTACACTTAGTCACGACAAACTTACTCTTTTGCAACTCTCTGCAGATGCGTGCACTGGTCGCTATATAAAGATGACGTTATATAAGTCGATTTCTGAGAAAGTAATGGGTTCTTCCTTCACCGATGCCTTGCCGTGTCCTAGACAAGCTTTAATTAGATCTGTATGAGTTTCTGAACATTTCTTGGTTCGGCTGGATATTGGCACTCTGCGGCGTAGTTGGGGCTGATGACACGTTTGCTGTGCTGGCGGCATTGATATTGAGCAGCACACTGTCGATAGAGGATCTGGTTGTAGATGTAGATGATCTTCTTCTGTTGTTTCTTGCAGTCTGTGGATCAATTCTCACCCCTGACTTGTGCTGTGCGAATAAACCAAGGATGTCGGTAAGCGTAACGACACCGATAAGCGTTCCCGGACGCCCAGCTTCCTGCTGTATTGTTGTCGAGTCTGAAAGTATATTTTCGACCGTTGACGCCTGTGTTGATGTGTGTGATGTTGCAGACCCAGAGGCTGAAGAGACTGATCCTGACTGAGAAGACGGATGCACGCTTGATGTTCTCGATTCGACTATCCATAGTCTATGAGACTGGGTGGCAACAAGTTTGGCAATCACTCTCGCTAAAGACGATTGCTTATCGACATGGAAGATAGGAAACTGGTCTTGCCCACGCTCAATGCCCTTTTGTGATAGGTTGTATGATATGAATGTCATCACTGGCTTGAACAAGTAATGGGAGTTTTTGGACGACGTCACGTTCTTCACATCAACAATCGAGATGTTTCCGATCAAGCACTTATTTCTGTCGATCACAGCCAAAGAAGAAACTCGCTCATGAAACATGAACTGTAATGCCTCAATCAAATGCTGATCACCGTATATGGTGAGTGGCGTGGTGGAGCCAACTTTCAAGTCGTGTAAGGATGAGTTTAAAAGAAACTCGAGTGACGGGAATCTTCTTGCGTTTTCCCACAAAAACCTGAGCGTTCTTCTCTGTGAGAGAATACCTATGATCTTGTTATCGTTATTGAGAATTGCCACCCGGTGCACGCCATTCCCAAACGCTTCGACTGCCTTGTAAAGCGACTGTGAGTCTTTAAACTTGATGAACGGATTCTTGGGGTGCAATTTGACAATAAAGTCTACAGGCACCTCCTCACCCTTCTTGGCCTTGGCGACGAAGGCGAGCAATCGCTCGTTCTTCTCTTGTTCTGACAATGCTGCCCCATTTGTGTCGACGCATATATCGCCCGTGTCCAAATCATTCAAGTTGATTTTATTCATCACAAGTAGAAGGTATGTGTTCAAATCTGAGTAGTCAAAGGACAAGCACCCGGACAAGTCGTTTCCATCCTTGGACAAAGACACAGGTAACGACGTCAAATCGTGAGTCAGCAACGTCTCGAACGCCTGCTGAACCGAATACGACGAATTGATGGAGATGAGTTTGTTCAGTTCGGTCAATTCTGACAAAGGAATCTCACTCCAATCTAATCTGGGCGCCGACTGGTAGACAAACGACGACGATCTCGACAGTATGGAAGTGTTCCGGGATAAGCTAAAATCGTCGGATGGATTCACCTGTTCCGCGGGCAACGGTGGCGGCGACGATAACATCTCCACAATAGAAGGCTTACGCGTCGCCGAAGGCTTGTTTGGGTTTAGTTGTTGGTGATTCATCACTGGAGAGTGTGGGGATCTCAGGAACGAAGAATTGTGAGACATTTCAGTGGCGGGCGAATTCTGGGGCACGAATATGAGTGCGGACGCCAACCGATTTCCACAAGGCCAATTGGCTAAGAAAAAACGTCCTTTGAATTTAGTTTGTAGAGTTCACTCCAACAGAAAATTGAAGAAAAAAATAAAAATAAAAAAACGAAGATATTGAAGCACGTGAGCTAGTAGGAAAATGGTCGTGAGTTCGCTTAACGAGCTCGGTCAGCGCTTGAGGTGAGGGACTCAAAAGGAGGTGAGTTTAAGCGCCAAGCCCGCCACAAGTACACCGGGTAAAGTCGGCCAAAATTTGTTTCCGATTAAGAAAAGCAATAGCGCTTAGCCACAAAGGCGATTTTATGAGGGCAATTGACAATAAGGAAACCTGGGAAAATCAGGAGAGTTCAAAAAATCCAACAACCTGGAAAAACAAAAAAAAAAAAAAAGACGCTGAAAAAAAAAGTATAAGTAGGGCGTGAGAAGTTGTTCGCCCCTTTCAATGACTCCCTCGTTCGCAAAACGGCAGGCATGGTCGCATTTTCCCCACTAAAGTGAACACTTAGGGATCGCATGCGGAGCTTGCTAACCGTTTTGTGTGCAGGATAAATCAGGGTCAAGTGCTTGTGTGCATGACAACACCTTACCGGGGTAACAATTGGTGGTACAAAACAACCAGTATTCTGAAGAGAAAACCGGAAATTATTGGAAAGTATCACTGCCGCCATTCCAAACAAGATGAAACATAAAAAACGTAGAGTTTTGGCGTGTGCGGTGTTCAAGTATTGGGTAGTGAAGATTTCTGGTGATGTGACTGCGACGGTTGCGATTGGAACCGAGGCGACTACAGTCTTCTCTCGCTATAGGGGACGCTATTTTCCCACCGGCCTTGCAACGAAACGGGACCGGGAATGCGAGCAGGATTGGGTCTATATGCACCACTTTTACCAGAAACTCAAGCGAGTTGTCTCGATATAAGGATCGACGTCAGTTCACGTTCACGCGTCTGACGGTCTGAACCGACATAAATGAATTTCCTTCAATATAACTACGCACAATGTGACTATGTGAAAAACGACGAGGTGCCTCTTGGATCACGAGCAGTGGTCAAAGATTGTTTCATCTCTCTTCTCTGCCCTCATAGCCTTGAACCAACTGGCATATTTCTAGAATTTTTGATTTCATGCTGATCCAAGTATTCCGTGATCTTGTCGAGTATTTGGGCGCCCGTCTTGTCATCTATGATACCTGACCACGTTTGTATCGCCGCTGTCATCGCCATATTAAGACTGCTTCGGCATTCCCCGGTGAGATTTCACCAGTTCTGGGCTCGAAAGTCTGTCTGTGCCCATTGGTTCTTCGATGTGGGTCGATTTAAATGGCTCATTTATTCCTCTATCTTTCTGTCTCTCTTCCTCAAATGATCCGGTTGTTTCCAATTCCACATAGCTACTATTTGAGCTTCCACGATGTTGTGACGCAAATTCTACGTACTCCCCAAATTTCGCAGGACTCATACGTACACACCAGATTTCGAATTTGTTATAAGCAACGGCAACGAACAAGTAACGTGAATTCCTCGATCCTTGTATGGATAGCTTGTTTCTATTCTCACAGTAGACCGCAAGCAAAGCCTGAGACGACGAAATTTTCTGTATAGAAGAAGACTCTTCTGGGGACAATAGACTGTTTAATTCCAGTAAGAAATTCGCAGCCGCGATAAGTGTTCCAAAGTACTGTATAGCGTGCGACACCAAGACTTGACTCCACCTCTTGGTTATTTTAGTATCTGTATATCCGTGTCAGATCCTGCCAATAACTAGTCGATTAAGAGTGGTTGAGTAAATTGTATTGAGGGAAAGCCTCCTGGAAAGGGAAAATTCAGATAGATACTCACTGATATTTACTTACCCAATATGACCTTTCGTGCGCTCGTTTGTATTCAAAAGAGAGAAGTGTTGTTATTTTGTTCCTTCTGAAAAAAGCAGCTCAGATGGCTCTGCTCGGCGCTCGTTTTATCCAAGTGGAGACATGTCAATTTTGAACCAGCGGGTGTGATTTTTTTCACTTCTCAAGTCTCTCCGAAATAGTTGTACATGTACCAATCACTCGTACTTGAAGAGTAAATGGGCAATTAATCTTCGAGTATGATGGGGCCATATGATCGAACAGTAGAGGGATTACTGTATTAGCAGCTTCCACGAGAAAGTTTACCGGCTTGAATTCAGCCAAAAGAAACGGAGTTCTTTTTGGTATCCTATCAAAACCCGTCATTACTGGCAATTGCTGCGAAACTCTTGTGCGCCACGAAAGATATCCACAACAATATTATACCATGTGATTGGGCAGGAAAAGCTGATGTTTTTGTATATTGCAAATATTTATGGGAATTTTTCAAAACAACACTAATGGAAATGTATCAATTTACGGCAAGCAGAAGGAAAGTCAGAATAGATCAAGCTCAAGGCCAGTTTAAGCCCAAGTTCATTCTAAGTCTAGCAGGCTGCAGGCTGCAGGCTGAAAAGCGGTCAGATTCAATAACATCATGAAAGAGCTAAAAACGTGATTTGTTGACATTTTGTAGAAAAACAGTCGTTTTGAAAGATGGAATTATCGTTTTGAGGGCTTATACAATGTACGTGCCCATGGGTCCAAGTACGGGCTTTTTCCGTTTTAAACGTTATGCTTGGCGTCGTTTTAGGGTCAAGCCAGCTCTTGAAAAGCATTTCTCATGGTCGCCGAGAAGCGAATAATCGAGGAGCTTAATTTGAAAGTTCTCGTTTTGAGCTTCAAAAGCAAATGTATTTGAAGTGAAACTGAAAGTCTTGTTCTAATACTTTTGGTTCCGCCTGTGACTTTTAGACCCAAAAGTGGGCACAACTCCGGATATGGTAGGTGAATAAGTCAAGGATTGTAGACTGAATTGGTTGATATGAACTGTTTTTTGTTTTGCTCTCCTTTTTTTTTTTCCTTTCTTTTCTTTTCTTTTCTTCATGCTTTCTTCAAAGGGGCTTTCTTCAAAGGACATGTGCTCGATAAACCAGCTCTTTTCCTTCATTCAAAACTCAACTAAATGTCAACAATTCATAGTCTGAAATACCGAAAGGACATCAATTACCCTAAAAGAACCCAAGTTTTCAAGAAGCTGGCCTAGAACTTAAATCTGGAGATTCAAAGGATCCACCTTTCATGATATTATTAGGCTCACGATTTCGATGTCATGATCCAACTCCTGAAGCTTCTACTTTTGATCAAAACAACGTTTTGAAGGCTTTTCGGGGTGTGTTTGGTCAGTAATGGTAAGAAAGTGCTTTTTTTTTTTTCCAATCCCAACTTCATTATCCAAATCCAACTTCCTATGCCTAATCTCATAAGGAAGTTCGCATACACTCAGTTGCAGTCATACGTTTCACTTAAGCTATGATCTCCTCATCTTCAACCCTAGACACACCACCAAGCGCAACCATCACACTTCCTCTAAAGCAACAGTAGACTTACGGAACTCCAATTGTCTACGAACTCGAAAGCAAAAATGGAGAAATAAAAGTAACAAAATGTCTTTTACGACAAGTACATTAATTTCAAAACACCTCACGTGATGGGACAGTGGCCTCTAAGTTAACAGATGAGTGTCAGGGCCTCAGGCACAGGGCCAGCATATCAGTGAAAATATCCTGCATTTAAGCGCAGGTGCGAAAGCAGGCCACTCCCGCCCCTGGCCCAACATTCGGAAAGCGAGAAAAAGAAACTTCAGCAGCGGCGGCCTTGCTTACATGTGCGCCCTGCAAAAAGAAACAAATGGAAGAAGGAGGGAAAAAAATTAACAGGCCCGCAAATTGATTTTGATGCGTGAACGAGGATCCGCCCAGGGCCATACGATTACAGCATTTGTCAGTCACTCCGCGCCTCGCCAAGAGAGAACGAGCACATTGTTGGAATTGAGCTACCTGGGTGGGTCCAACCTGTATTAGATATCGTGCCGACTAATTGCCCAGAAATCATTGCGGTACTATTGAAGCCATTGACTTTCTAATTTGCTTAATTCCCTTATTTCTTTCTTTTTGACCGGTCTATCCCACATGGCATATCCAAGTGCCGCTCGATTCTGCCCGCATCGGGCGGGTTTCCGGGTTCATCCCTTCTCGAGACACCTTGGTTCATGCGCTTGCGCATGGCCATCCCTACCCTCGGAAGTGTGGGCACGAGTGCGTCTTGTGCGAGCCCAACTTTTTGGATTTTCCTGTACATAGACCGCGCTAGACCCATGCCTCCTTCGTTTGCACTTCTCACTTAAATAAGCCGCGCCGCCAACCCATAATCTTTTGCAGCTTCAGAGTTTTTGCTTTATCTACTTCAGCTTATAACTTTCACGCTTTTTCCGACTCTCTCTCTGATAAAAAAAAATCATAAGAATGTCGAATCAGGAAAACGTGGACTCTGTCGACGTGCTAGAACTTAACCGGCTCGCCGCAGGCGCCCACGGCAAAAACCCAAGAATCGTTGCCGCTGGTGTCGGTGGCCGGTTAATGGGAACCAAATCCATGGTGGATGTGACGGCCGAACAAATCACGAAAGATTCAGAAACTTTCTACGAAAAGGACGAGCGCGAGAGACAAAAGTACTCGCAACAAATGCACATTTCCGACCAGCCCTGGACGCTCAGCAATTGGCACGAACATATCAACTGGTTGAATGTGATTTTGGTGATGGCGATTCCTGCTATGGCTCTCCTTTACGGAGTTAACCATGCTCCACAATGGAAGACGGTGGCGCTTGCTTTCACTCTATACGTGTTTTCCGGTCTTTCCATCACTGCCGGCTACCACCGTCACTACGCACACAAGGCGTACGACGCTCATTGGACAGTGCAAGCTTTCTATGCATTTTTCGGTGCTGGTGCCGTGCAGGGCTCTATCAAGTGGTGGAGTCACTCGCACAGAGTTCATCACAGATACACCGACACCAACAGAGACCCTTACGACGCCAGACAAGGATTCTGGTACTCTCACATGGGGTGGATGTTGGTGAAGGCGAACCCTAAGAACAGAGCCAGAGCCGATATCTCTGACTTGACGTGCAACCCGATTGTCGTGTTCCAACATCGCCACTATTTGGTTTTGATGCTCTTGGCCAGTGTTATCTTGCCAGGCGTCATTGCTGGTGTTTTCTGGGGTGACTGGATGGGTGGTTTCATGTATGCTGGTATCCTTAAGTACCTTGTCATTCAACAAGCCACATTCTGTGTCAACTCATTGGCTCACTGGATCGGTGAGCAGCCATTTGACGACAGAAGAACACCAAGAGACCACGTGTTGACCGCTTTGGTGACTTTTGGTGAGGGATACCACAACTTCCATCACGAGTTCCCCTCGGACTTCAGAAACGCGTTGAAATGGTACCAATACGACCCAACCAAGTTGGTGATCTTGGCCTTGTCCAAGGTTGGCCTTGCGTGGAACTTAAAGACTTTCTCTCAGAACGCCATTGAGCAGGGCTTGTTCCAGCAGCAGCAGAAAAAGTTGAACAGAATGAAGGAGAAGTTGAACTGGGGTACGTCGGTGCAGTCTTTGCCTGTATGGGACAGGGCCTACTTCAACGAGATTGCTAAGAAGGAGGGTCTTTTGATCATCTCTGGTATCGTGCACAACGTCAAGAACTTCATCAAGGAGCACCCAGGTGGTCAGGCGTTGGTGAGAGCTTCTCTCGGAAAGGATGCCACCAAGGCCTTCAATGGACATGTGTACGCGCACTCTAATGCCGCACACAACATGTTGGCGACAATGAGGGTGGCGGTCATCAAGGACACTGAGGTGAACGGCAACACGTTTGACTTGCAGGAGGTGATGATGTCGAAGAAGGAGATTTAGAGAAGGGCGCAAGGGTGCGTCGCCGCTCCACGCGGCAACAATTTAACAAATTAGGTAGTTATGGGATATATTTTTGATTTTAGCAACATTTGCTAGCTTGGCTTGGCCCTAAGGCCATGCATGTAGAGGCCTTTCCATGGAAAGATGGCTAGCTTTTACTAAATTCTGAACGCCAATTGGCTACGCTGTAAGTTAGGTTTTACGAAGTTTCTAAATCCATCATGCAAACCAGGTGGGACGATTAATGCGAAGTTCGAAGTGGAGTGATTTTTCAAACGTGCGCGGTGCAGTGCCAGTTCTGGGAAGCTCAGCAAAAATGATGTAAAAAAGGAACCGTATCAATCGAATCAAAAGAAATAATAATGAATTGAGGCAAATGAAAAAGTGGATAAAACTAATATTGAATAACGGGAATAAAAGATAATAAGAACGTAAAAAAACAAAACAATAACAATAACAATAACAATAAAAAAAACTATAATTTACTTCAATTCCTACTTTCTTGTCCCAGCAATCCTGCCAACCTTATCTGCTGAAATCCCCTGATTTTTCGCGTGGCTCAACTTTCAACATGCTTCATCCCCGCCCATGTCGTACCTGCTGCTGCAGGCGTACGCAAGTGGCCATTTTGCAGCCGGGATTTATGGTACGTTTTTTGGCCCCAGCAAATGCTATAAAAGCAGGCGCCCTTCCTGGCCATATAAGCTTATTCTTTTTGGAGGATTCAATTACTTCGAGCCTTTTCTCGCTTTCCACTTCCCACTTACATCTTTTACACATCTTTTACACATCTTTTACACCATGTCTGCCTTGCCCAGAACCACCTACGGGATGCTCTTAAGAGGTCACGTGCCCAAACTTATGGTTTGGGGAGTCGGCATTATGCTGGTCATGTGCTGGCCCCATGCCGTTATTGCAGTGGCCAATAGAAAGGCCGATGCGCCGAAGATCAACTGGGTCCATTTTTGAGGGACTTCTTGATGGCATGTTTGAATTGTGCTTGATATTTATTTAAATGAATGCATGAACATTAACGAGATGTGGGGTGGCAGAAGCCGCGAAAATTGTAGGCATTCGAGCAGGTTCTTGTGAAGGGAATAGAGAATGAAAAGAAGATTGATAGTAAAAGAGGAAGGGATAATGTCTTTTGGCATGATTCTATTTTCTGTTTTGTTTCTCTGGAGAGAGAGAGAGAGAGAGAGAGAGAGAGAGAGAATGATAAAAACATTAAGTAGAAGCGAAAGCTGAAGCAGTGAACAGCCCACGCTCAAGTCCATGATCTTGATATTAAAGCAGACTACATTGTGATTTCTGTCCAGATGTTGCAAAGAAAAAGACTAGCAGAGAGGCAAAAAGGGCATCATAAGCCAGGATCGGATTGATTTAGGGTCTGATTGATTCAGAATCTGATTAGCTTTCTCTAAAATGGTGACGCTGTCTGTCTAACGAAGATATACTCTTTCTCGAATCATAGAGCGCTCTGTTCCATGGTCAGGTTTATCGGTACTGTAACTTCTTTCAAAATATACTTACATGTGGGAAGCCCGCATCGTACTACGTGCGGAGTTCGGAGTTCCTTTTCCTAACTACATAATACTGGCCCCTAGGCTTAAAACAAAGTCAGGCGTGTAAAGAAAATGGCTATTTTAAACAATCAAAATGGGTATCTAAGAATTGAATCTGCTTTGATTTTTGGTTGTGCTTAGCTCTCCTACCAAGGTTAGCACCGACTGAAGTCCACTAACAAACCATTGCCTACGAGATGTACTGACGTGTTTCTTTGCAAAGTTTCTCTGATGACGGAGGTACTTTTTGTAATTATCACATTGAAATGAAAGTCTAAACTTTATAATTCTTGCTAGTTTATATACCCTGCTTTCTTGAAACAAGTGAACGGATATATATACATATGTATATATATATTTATATTGTATTCTGTACCTTTCGCTTCTTCGTCAATATCTCTCGCTTTCAACTTCAGTACCTACCCCGTTCTCGTCCTATTCTCTCAGCTCTTTTCATTGGTAACCTCCAGACTATTGACCAGCACAATACTGTCATTAAACCTTGCCCTAGAGTTTTTCAAATAGGAAGAGGCCAGTAAACTTCATAGTGAAGCATGACTCAGCGGCCGCCTTTCTTGTCACTACGAAACCCAATCAGATAATCGTCAAAAAGCTGAAACTCGATGTCCCCATTGTAAGAAAGACCCTTTGTCCAACGACACAAGTCCGTGAGTACAAACCCGTGGAAAGGCTGCCTACTTAGAGCGAGTTTTCCGTGGTTATTTATGCTCAAATACCGCCCGCTTTCGGAAAAAACAAGCGTGTTGGATTCGTTGTAGGCGATATAAGTCGTGATATCATTGGCTACCATAGAGTCACCTTTAATGCCGAGGTTTTTTGACAAATCGCTGTCAAAAGCTTTGTAGTATAATATCCCCTCATGCAAAAGCTGTTCGCCTGGAGGATACGGCTCAATATTCAACATAAAGTGTGTATTGTTGGAGTGAAAAGGACACGAAGTTGGCTCTGAAGTAGGCCGACCGGCACTGTGTGCAGGACGCCAAGCCCCGGCTTGCTCTTCACCCTTTCAATGACTGCTTTCAGCTTGTGTACTTTCTTGAAGAAATCTGGGAGCAAAGACTGTAGTCTGTAAAGAGATAGTTCGTTCTTGGAAGCTTTTCGTGAACTTTTTTGCTTTTGGCCAGCCGGTAGATTAAGATATCGTGTCTTTCGCAGCTCTTTCGCAGCCATTGACGCAGGCATCAAAGGCCGGGGAAGGGAAAAAAATAAATGAAAAATAAATGCCCATGATCTATTTTTCGGCGGTTCAATGACGAATTTCCGGAACTCTGCGCTTTCGATTCAGCACTCCTGGTGTTCTGGGAAACTTTCTTTTTTTTTCTTTTCCTTTTCTTTCTTCTTTTTTTCCGTTGGTACAGAATCTATAGCTATCTCAAAAAACAGCTGATAACACTGCTAGTACAATAGAATCTTATTGAGCTAATTTTCGACACGAGGTACTCATGAACTCTGTTTATTGTTAAATGCCAATAATGTTCTATTGTCTGGTGTCTGTGTCTGTGTCTGTGTCTGTGTCTGTGTCTATGGTGTGGAATTCTTGAGCCAACTCCTGTTGAGTCTTAAGAACAGAGCTTCACTTCATTTTATTTCTTACTCTCCCGCTACTTCTCTCTTCTTTCTGTCATTTTTTTCCCTTTTCTCCGTTTTACTATTCCTTTCTTTTTTGTTCTTGCTACTGAAAACTTTCGCTTTGTTCGGAATAGTCAACGGCAGTGGAACAATAAATTGATTCCTATTGTTTCGGAGACTAAGAGAAGAATGTTTAACCGACCCTCTGAAATACGTTCTTGGGGTGGTCTGAGGCTAGTTAAAACAACAAGATGAATGGTTTTGGTGGCAAAGAGAATTACACAACTAGACTGGGCCTCTTTGAAGAGGATATATATATTCTTGAGGACCGAATTCTTACTCCCACAATCAGCGTTGAGATGCACCCAGGCACCCTAATATTAGCTTTTCACATTTGGGTCACCTTGAGCACTATTTTGGCCCATGTTCAAATAAATCAATCCGACGTGTCTTGTGCAACCATCAAGAACAGCACTTTCAAGAACCACAAACTTCGCCACGACAAAAAGCCATTCCAACGTCTTCTTCGCCGGACGGATCCTCACTTGAAACCGGTGTTCCGGGACCAAAAGAGTAGATACAGCTTGGCTGCGGGTTGGATTCAGCATATGTTTAACGGATTGGTATCGTTTATTGGAGAAAGACACGTGGCATTCTCTCGCTTCAGCGAAGAAAACGAAGTTTACGACACGGAGTTTTCAGAGTTGAGCGAGCTCGTGCAAAGTGTGGAATACGACCGGCACGTTCTTGTGAAACGTCTCGAATTAACGGCCATGCTTCTAAACACTTTGAGCGAGGGCGCCCAATATAATGAATTATGTGATGCCACGCGAGAGTGGATTGACTGTTCGCTTGCGGATATTTTCGAGCTTCGGCTCACCTTCATGAATTACACCGATGAATATGGCCATGTAGATGTCCAAGACCCGCAATTCGAGAGAAAACTATCAAGTTCAAGGGACCGGCTCACCCGTATTAACCGGCTGACAAAATCTCTGTACACGTCATTTTGCCGAAAATGGCGGAAGTTTGAGGAGGCGTATATTCAGCTGGATGAGTTTCTTCAGTCTTTGCAAACGGAGACCCAGAATGTGCAGCAGTGAGGAAAAGAAAAAGCAAAAGAAGAAGAGAACAATGGATATCCAGGTTTTTTCATTACTTGCTTTTACGCTAATTTCCTGATCCACAAATATCGCCAAATAAAACAAAAAAAAAAAAAAAAAAAGTAAATAAGATTGAGCTGCACTAAGTTGTCTAAACTCTAAAGAAATTACAAAGACTTGGATAGTATAGTAAGGGCCAACCATCGGTTTGCTGTCAACCAATGGAACTTAGATAAGCAATGCCACGACTGGCAACGCTCCCAAAATTGCATAGAATTTACTCTCGGGAGCTTTACCTTCATACACCACAGTAGAAGCGGGCAGCTTAGTTCCGTCATTACCTGTGCTCGAGACCTTATCGTTAGTGGAGCCTTTGGATGGAGCGGCCTTGTTGACTTTGTCTTCTCCATTCACGTCATTGAGCTTCTTGTCGTCAGATGACCCATTCGAAGAGTCAGAGACCTCATTCGAGCCACCGGCAGCCCCGGCACTTTCACCAGATTGTCCACCAACACATTCAACTCCATCGCATGGTTTCTTGTTAGCAGGCTGGTTCCCATCGCATTTCCCATCTTCACAAACGGGATGATCTTCGACAACGCCCCCGGCTTCTTTACACTGATCATCGCACACCGTCGTTGTTGTGGAATTCGTCTTGGTGACAGTGGATGCCTTTGTATCGCAATCGGCGAACTCGGTTGTGGTTGACGTCCTTGTCTCCGTGAGCTTCGATAATTGGCACTCCTCGTCGCAAACTGTGGTCGTGAACGTCCTTGTCTCCGTGAGCTTCGATAATTGGCACTCCTCGTCGCAAACTGTGGTCGTGAACGTCCTTGTCTCTGTCAGCTTCGATAATTGGCACTCCTCGTCGCAAACTGTGGTCGTGAACGTCCTTGTCTCTGTCAGCTTCGATAATTGGCACTCCTCGTCACAAACTGTAGTCGTGATTACATGCTCACTCAAGTCTGTAGATGTACATGACGAAAGGTGAAAGGAGGAACTGCTTACAGTAGAATTGGACCACAGACTTTGTTGACTTTCAAGATAAGATGAAGATTTTGAAGCGATGCTTGTGCTAGAAGTAGGCCCGTCGCTAGAATTGACAGTGGGATTAGCTGTCTCCAAAGTACTTGTGCAATCAACAGAAGAAATACCACCAGCGGAAGAGCCTTCTGGCCAATAGTGTGAAGAAGTCTCGGTGTTATTGGTGGATGCATTGGGTGTTTCAATAGATTTGCTATTGTGAGATGAGTTAGCTGCACTGTTTTCAGTGGAAAGCGTTGCTTCACTGCCTTGTGATGAGATATGTTCACTGTTGCTACCAGAAACGGTTGCTTCCGCGCTGTTAGCTTCAGAGGCAGTTGCTTTGGTGCTGTTGATTTCAGAGGTAGCTGCTTCAGTGCTGTTTGCTTCAGAGTCTGTTGTTTCGGTACTCTCAGCTTCAGAAGCTGTTGCTTCAGTGCTGTTGATTTCAGAGTCTGTTGCTTCAGCGCTGTTAATGTCAGAGGTAGCTGCTTCAGTGCTGTTTGCTTCAGAGTCTGTTGTTTCGGTACTCTCAGCTTCAGAAGCTGTTGCTTCAG